>VDFB02084330.1:191692-309709 GCA_007258455.2 Sequoia sempervirens
GCTACTTTGTACGTGAAATGAATCCTTTTCCATGCACTTAGTTAAGTTAGTTATCATTTTTTGGACTAGTTTATCTTGAAGGTCACAAGTCTACCTTAAATATTCACATGTTCATTAAACATTGTTTATCCAAACATCAAACATTAAACCTTTAAGTAAAAATTGTTGTCCCAAAACATTTGTAAAGATCACTCCCCACATAATTCATCCTTTTTTTCATCTCCCATTATCACCATTTCCCTAAAATGACTTATAGCATCCCTGTTACCAAGATTTGAGTCAACTAGAGAGTTTAAACATTACAAATATCAACATAACTCTCCCATAGGTGACCCAAAAATTATGGTAAAAACAAGATCACAACACAATATATTCATGGAAAAAACCAAATTCACATTCACTTCAAGTGATATCAATCCTCAAGAATTTGATCCAAGAAGTCATGTTACCCCATCGCAACAATCCTCCTCTCTATCAGGGCCATATGAGATAGAAGACATCATGAACAACCCATTTGACCTTACTAAGGAAGAAATCATGGATTACAAACAAGAACATTAAGCCTTATAAAACATAGCATCAGATTCCCCATCTTTTGTTGTGCAGTCATTGACACAAGGCTTGAATTCATCCACCATTCAAACTACTCCATCACTAGGGTTAAGTCACACACCAACTCCTAGTATTACAACTAGTCTTGGCTTTGACCACACTCTTCCATTGGAAAGTAACACACTTGTGGGTACCCTAAACACCAATCCTTCTCAAAACACCACTTGGACAAGAACATTTGGCACTCGAGAATCCTCTACATCAAAATAAAGCACTTACACTTCATGAATCCATGAAAACCTCAACATATTGAGGGTACCCCTCTTCATCCATCCCCACAAGTACCACAAGTGTTCCCAACATCACGCAAGGTAGTATGGGCCAAGTATCTCAAATAGATCCACAAGGTCATGTCAATAACCTAACACAAAGTCAACCTTCAATGCAACATGGGACATCTTCATCCAATCCTACCATTAATACATCCAACCCATTGGTGTCCAAAACACATCTATTCCACCCATCATCAACTCGAATAAAAACAACCCCTTGGTCACAAACCCCATCAACCAAGGTAATACCTTGGCCACATCCCAAACAAAGGAAGTCCCAAAAATATTGATTAAGGGAGCCCTTTTAATCAATGGACTCAAGGTCCTAATGTTTCATTGCCATCACAATACCTAATGGCACCATCATCATCTTTCCCCTCAGTCCCTCTCATCATGCAAAACTAGACAAGACCTCAAACTTACATTCCTCCATCCCATTCCATGATCTTTCAAAGAATTTTAAACCAAGGGAACTCCCAACCTCTCATCAATAACTCACTACCCACACAAAATATCAACACCTAAAAATCATCACAAATGACCCAAAAACCAATCGATCCTACATTACAAGCACATGCCTTAGCCTTACAACAAGCACAACATGCTTATCAACAAGCCATCCAATAACAACAATAACAAAAAGAATCCCTAGCAACCCAACAACAATAGAAACAACAATCAACCCGAGCAGCCCAACAATGATAGCAACAAAAATCAACCCTAGTATCCCAACAATGATAGCAACAATAACATGTATCCCTAGCAAGCGGCCCTAGTAGCACAATAGCAACATCAAGCCCAATAGCAATCCATAGTGGCTCAACAACAACAAGAAGCACACCAAGCAACCCTAGCAACCTGACAACAACAACAACAAAAATCCCAACAACAAGCCCTAGTGGCTTAACAACAATAACAAGCACACCAAGAATCCTTAGCAACCCAACAAGCAACCCTCATGGCCCAACATTATGCCCAAAAAAAACAAAAAAAAAACAATAAGGTTCATAATATAATCCCTAACAAAAAATCATCAATATGAACATGTTAGGAACATATATGCCTCCACCACAATAACCTTCACAAAATCCTACACCACCATACTCACCTTAAAACACATCCTCATATCAAAATCCTACATATAATCCATCTTCCATCCCAAAATATGAAACATATGTTCCTTCACCAAACCCACATGATGATGTAGCATCACAACTCAAGGCCTTAACACAAGAAGTGAAAGATCTCTAGATGGGAAAGATGAAGAAGCCCCATACACAAAAAAGCTTATGTCCATATCCATTTGATTGAAACATCACAATGGTACCATTTCCTCCTAGTTTTGAAGTCCCCAAATTTGATAAATACAAAGGGAGAGGAAGTACTATGGACCATGTCAAAGAGTTTAACGTCATGTATATGGAGGTCACCTACAATGAGTCATATTTGATATGCCTCTTTCCATGAAGTTTGATAGGCCTAGCCTTTGACTGGTTTTCTCAGTTGTCTCTAGGTATTAAAACCTTCCAATAAATTTTTGATGTATTCATAGATCACTTCTCCTTTAATCTTGACTGGACGTCAACCTAGAAGAGTTGTACACTCTCAAACAAAACAAAGGAGAATCTTGCACCAATTTCTTACAATGATGGATGCAAAGGGCTAGTAAGAGCAAGTGGCCAATTCTCAATGAGCAACAAGTAGGGATCATCATAACAAATATTGATCCTAATCTATCCTTCCACTTGAAAATGTAGTGCATTACCACTTATGATGAGCTTTTCCCTAGATCCCTTAACATTGAGAGAGCTTTAATCTCACAGGGAAATATACATGCATACAAATACAACCACCCATCAACTAGTTCAAACATCAAGCCTCATGTTTGGGATAAGAACAAGAAGGTAACAAATTATGGTGTTGTAGATGCTATGGTGGTTCTAAATGCTCCTAGGCCAAACACCAATCAAATAGCTAATGCTCAACCAACTGTGCAATAAAAAACAAGCCCTAGTGGCTTAATAACAATAAAAGGCACACCAAGCATCCTTAGCAACCCAACAAGAAGCCCTAATGGCCCAACAAAAAAAAAATCCTTCCTAGCCTAACAATATGCCCAAAAACAACAAAAAAAATAGCAAGAAGGTTCATACTATAATCCACAACAAAACATCATCAATACAAACATGTTAGGAACATAAAATACTCCACCACAATCACCTTCACAAAATCCTACACCACCATACTCACCATACAACACCTCATCATATCAAAATCCTATGTATAAACCATCTTACATCCCACAATATGCAACATATGTTCCTTCACCAAACCCATAGGATGATGTAGCATCACAACTCAAGGGCTTAACGCAAGAAATATAGGATCTTTGGATGGGAAAGATGAAGAAGCCCCATACACAAAAAAGCTTATGTCCCTATCCATTTGATCGAAACATCGCAATAGTATCATTTCCTCCTAGTTTTGAAGTACCCAAATTCAATAAATACAAAGGGAGAGGAAGTCCTATGGACCATGTCAAAGAGCTTAACGTCATGTGTATGGAGGTCACCTACAATGAGTACAATTCGATGCACCTATTTCTATGAAGTTTGACAGGCCCAACCATTGACTAGTTTTCTTATTTGTATCCAGGTATTAAAACCTTCGAAGAAATTGTTGATGTATTCATAGATCACTTCTTTAATCTTGACTAGACATGAGCCTAGAAGATTTGTACACTCTAAAACAAAACAAAGGAGAATCTTTCACTAATTCATTACAATGATGGAGACATAGGGCTAGTAAGAGCAAGTGGCCAATTCTCAATGAGAAAAAAATAGGGATCATCATAGAAAATATTGATCCTAATCTATCCTTCCACTTGAATATGTCATGCATTACCACTAATGATGAGCTTGTCCCTAGATCCCTTAACATTGAAAGAGCTTTAATCTCATAGGGAAATATCCATGCATACAAAGAGAACTTCCCATCAACCAGTTCAAATGAAAATCCTCATGTCTGGGATAAGAACAAGAACATAAAAAATGATGTTGTGGTAGATGCTAAGGTGATCCTAAGTGCTCCTAGGCCAAACACCAATCAAATAGCTAACACACAACCAACTATACAACAAACAACATCACCTCAAAATAATCAGGTCAATAACATTGAAATGCTACAACAATGAACTCCCAGAAGGAACAACTATCCACAATACAAATAGACACAATTGTTAGAACCTATTGAAACCTTCATGAAGAAATTGGTAGAGTCAAACTTGATAACATTGCCCAATTTCGAAAAATACCAAGAACCATAGGATAAACCACCCTGGTACAACAAAAATGATCTTTGTGACTTTCAAAAATCAAAAGATGAAAAAAATAAAACTATATGAGGCTAAAAAATGTTATCCAAGACCTTAAATTGAGAATGGAGACATATTTTCTGAGGTACCAACAACAAATCAGGATCTCAAGATATACAACCCTATTCTAGATCATAGCAAAGGAAACAACAGTAGAAAAGGTAAGGATTACACAAAAATAAAACATTTCTATTGCAATGTCATTGATTCTTGTGATATTTTCATCATCATTGTTACCATATGAAATGTAGTTTTTTGGCACCTTAGGGACTCTCTCACTCTTCTAGGGCTTTTCACCTAAAAGGAGAGAGTAGGGCCAAAAATGCTAAAGGGTTCATTCAAAATAAGATGTGTATGATGTTTATATGACTAAATGAGATGATATAAGTACAATTAATCTAAGTAATTGATTGATTATGAATGCAAAATCTAAGAAACAAGTGATGTCTGAAAACACATTGTGTTATGCAGAAATGAACTAGAAATGCATGCAAAACTAAATAGAACTAAAAAAAAATGAATGTGTGCACCTAGAACCTTGATGAAGATGATAAATTACATTTGAAATGCTATTGATTCTATTTTTTAGGCTTGGAGGGACTGATTCACCATTCTGGGCAAATCAGTCCCAGTTCTACCAAACTAAGCCAAAACCTGTTTTTGTCAAAAGGGTGTCTAAAAATGAAGAAAACTCAAAAATGACCCTAGAGTGGGACTCATTCTAAACCTATGGAAAATTATTCCACTTTTTAATTTCTATATTTTCAAAAGTTGATTTTGGAGCTTCCGATAGGCACTTTCACTTTCTATAGGTGTTTGCTTCTAAAACTCTGATTTATGGGCTTGAAAATGAGTATTTTTTGATAATTTGACTTATTGAATGAAGATAAGATTTGATAAAACTTGAAAGTATATCCTCAATTATTTCAAAGCTTTCAAGGACCTATCTACAAACACACAATAAGAGAAGAAGAAATGGTGAATATTTGGGCATGGGGGTTTGCCTTTGTTAAACCCCTTTTAGGTAATTAAACCAAAATAGAGAAGGAATGGAATGGAACATGTAAGAATGGATTTTCTTACCTTTCCGTGATGATTTATCTTTAAATTATATAAAAAAATATGGAGATTCAACCCTTGAAAATCTTTAGAAGATTTCTTGATGTCTTGCAATAATAAAATCCTAAGTTGCTTGACTTGAGATGAAAGATTGGTGGATTAATAATGGAGAATGGATGTGAATTAAGTTAATGGATGTAAAAATGAGTTTAGAGAGGTTCTTGTAAATGAAATTAACCTCTTTAATTCGTTAATACCTCATCACAGGCCGGCATGAAGCAATATTAAAATCAAATCACTTTTTTCCCGCTCAAAGGTCAAATGAGCCAAATAGGACTTATTTCCCACACATGGTGAATGGATCCCACAAGGGCTATTTTGATAGCTCATATGCTAAGAGATAAGGAAATAAGGTCTAAAATGCAACCTTGTTGAGTATTTGATCAATTTAAGCCTTGGGATCCACAATATGGGTTAATATAGGATTGTTAATGATGGTGTAAATGCCAAATAGGGCTTGTAACACATAAATCAATGTGAAAGTGTGATTAAATACACTTTACAATACTAAAATTAGGTCCACATAGCCTAGGAAACCACAAGAACCAATGTGAATGTGCAAGACACATTAAGACATTAGTTTATTTCAAAAACCTTCTAGATTGATGAAATAATGTTATTAATTTTTTTTAATAATGTTGAATTATAAAGAAATGAGTTCATTAAGTCTAGAAAATCATGAAAACATCTTACAACACTTTACAAAAACTTTATAAGAAGTTGTTAAAAGCATGTTATTTGATTTATAAGGGTCCAAGACCTAGTATGGATGCATAAAATGCCTCACAACACTAGATTAAGACAAAATTAAGTCCATTTTATCAAGAATTAATCCCATGTCAAGCAAAGGGTCCTTTTATCTATGGCACATTTATCCACCACTTTAGTGAGAGGATGAACTTGCTTCAAACTCACACTAAAGTAGACATTTAAGAGAGATCCACATGTACAAATGTAGATGACAAAGAATGACAAAGATCGAAGGAGATGGCCAAGCCCCGAGGATCAAAGATCCTAAGTCAATCCCCCAAGATACAATATCATGCAATGGAAAAAGATAGGAGAGAAGAAAAATGGGATGGAAAAGATGTGCTCACTCTAGGGCCACAAAATTTCTAGTCATCTGGGGGGTGAGAATTCCACAACATACTCACTCTGGGGCCATGGAGCTTCTGGTTTTTCATTGGGTGAGAAATCCCAAAAGGTGAGAAACATACACTAGTTGGTATTCACTCACAAACACATAGGTGGCTATCAGGAAATTCGTGCCACTAGATGGGCTTCCCACTCAACCATATCAAAGTTATACCTCCTGATAACTTTAACAAGGTGCCACTAGGAAAAATGGTTTTCAAGCTCCATGAGCTAAAACAAATTCGTATGCTTGAAACTCATAAACATTGTTAATGTAGAGTAGTATAAGGAATATTTTTCATATGAATTTTTCTTTGTTCATATATTTTTGGCACCTTAGGGACTCTCTAGCTCTTCTAGGGTTTTGCACTCGAAAGGAGAGAGTGGGGCCAAAAATGTTAAATGTTTCATTCAAATTAGGATGTGTATGATATTTATATGATTAAATGAGATGATATAAGTGTAACTAAGCTAAGTAATTGATTGATTATGAATGCAAAATCTAAAAAATGAGTGATATTTGAAAACACGTTGTGTTATGTAGAAATGAACTAGAAATGCATGTAAAACTAAACAAAAATAAACCAAATTGAAAGTGTGTACTTGGAACCCTAATGAAGACTGGAAATTACATTTGAAATGCTGTTGACACTATTTTTGAGGCCTAGAGGGACTCATTCGTCATTCTAGGTGAATTAGTCCTAGTTCTAGCAAACTGAGCCAAAACTTGTTTCTGTCAAAAGGGTGTCTAAAAATGTAGAAAACTCAAAACTGAAACTAGAGTCGGACTCATTCACCACCCATGGTGAGTGAGTCCACTTTTGCATTTATGGATTTTCAAAAGTGGATTTCAGAGCATCTGATCTGTACTTTGACTTCATATAGGTGTCTGCCTCTGAAACTTTGATCTACAAGATTGAAAATGAGTTTTGTTAATACTTTGACTTGTTGAATGAAGAGAAGACTTAATCAACCTTGCAACTTGATCCTTAATGATTTCCAAGCTTTCAAGGGACCAAAATCTGCAAACACACAAGAGAAGAAGAAATTGTGAATGCTTGGGCATGGGGGTTTGCCTTGGTCAAACCCCTTTTAGGTAATTAAACCAAAATAGAGAAGGAATGGAATGGAACATGCAAGAATGGAGTTGATTACTTGACATGATGATTGATCTTTTAAATTCTCCAACAAAACATCGAGATTCAATCCTTGAATGTCTTTAGAAGCTTTTTTCATGTCTTGCAATGAGAAAACCCTAAGTTGCTTGACTTGAGATGAAAGATTGGTGGATGAATAATGATGAATGGATTTGAATTAAGTTAATGGATGTAAAAATGAGTTTAGAGAGATGATTTTATAGAAAATTCACCTTTTTTACCCATTAATACCTCATCACTGGCCAACATGAAATATTAAATTCAAATTTCACTTTTTTCCTGCTTAAAGGTTAAAATTGAACCAAATGGGACTCATTTGCCACACATGGTGAATGGGTCCCACCTGGATAGGACTGATTCACCATGCATGGTGAATGGGTCCCACAGGGGCTATTTTGACAACTTAGATGCCAAGAGATAAGTAAATAAGGTCTAAAATGCAACCTTGTTGGGTATTTAATCAATTTAAGCCTTGGGATGCACAATATGGGTTAATATAGGATTATTAATGATTATGTAAATGTAAAATAGGGCTTGTGACACATAAATCAATGTGAAAGTTTGATTAAGTACACTTTACAATAGTAAAATGAGGTCCACATAGCCTAGGAAGGCATAAGAACCAATGTGAATGTGCAAGACACAAATTACAATGTTAGTTTATCATTAAGTTTATTTCAAAAACCTTCTATATATATGTAATAATGTTATTAAACACATTTAATAATGTTGAACTAGGAATAAATGAGTTCATTAAGTCTAGAAAAAACATGAAAGCATCTTACAACACTTTACAACACCTTTACAAGACATTGTTAAAAGCTTGTTATTTGATTTATAAGGGTGCAAGACCTAGTATGGATGCAAGAAATGCCTAAAAACACTAGATTAAGACCTCATTAAGCCCATTTTATCATGAATTGATCCCATGTCAAGAAAAAGGTTCTTTTTTCTACAACACACCATCAAAGGACCTAGCGCAGAGCTTGGAGTCACCATGCAACATGGTAGAGTCACCATCTAAGGAGCTCCATCTCAACCTAGGTCACAACCTACTTTTCCAACATCAAACCCTAGCAAATACAATCTCCTAGAGAAACTTAAGAAAACCCCTACACAAATTTCTATCTTGGAACTATTGAGGCTATCCCCCACACATAGGAAAATCTTAGAGAAGGATTTATCCTCATTATCCATCCCCGAGGATATGGATATAGAGAAATTTCAAGCTATGGTAGGGCATATCACTATCCCTCATCTTCATACCTTCTCAGAATAAGACCTACCATCTCAGCCATCTCATAGCCATGCTCTCTACCTTGAGGTCATTTTTCATAAGATCAAGGTTAAAAGAGTCTTAGTAGATGGAGGTGCTAGTCTAAACATTTGCACCCTTTGGTTGATCAAGAACTTGGGTTATTCAAAAGATACTATTGTAAAAGCAAAGAGTACAACCATTAAAGCATATGACAATCAAGAACAGGTATCACAAGGCATCATCACACTACCCTTCTAGGTAGGGCCTGTCATTGCAAAGACTACATGCCAAGTGTTAGACCTTGATCTTCCCTACAACATCTTACTTGGTCGACCTTGGATTCATGCCCTAAAATTTGTAGCTTTGACCTATCATCAATGTGTAAATTTTACTTTTGAGGATAGAGAAGTTACCATCCACAAAGATCCTGATCCCTTTTACTACTACAAGAATCTTGAGCCAAGGTTTTAAAAAATACCCCAAATCCCTAAAAATGATGAACTACACCATACTCCTCATTTTTTGACCCATTATCCCATTCATCCACCTCAAAAACAAAAATACCCTTTGTGTAGACCCTTCTCGACATCAAAGCAGTGATCCAAGATGATGGTTCTAGAAATTATAAACTACAAAAGAACATTTTTGTGTTGGGAGAGCTACCTCTTTCTCCCAAATCTCATGGGAAACAAACATCTATCAACAAAGTGGCTAAAACAATAAATATGGAAGCTACTACCTTCACCAATTGGGGGGATTTAAACAAATGATGTCAATGAGGAGGATGTCTCTAGCCTACTCTATCAAGATGAATGACCCATCCTCATTCTTCCCATGGAAGATGATAACAAAGGCTTGAAGCTAATGAAGAGTTGGGGATACAACAAGAATGAGAAACTGGGACAAAATAACAAAGGTGTTCTAAAACCCATCATTCTAGATAAATATCTAAATAACCTGAACGTCAGATGTACTACTAGCAAGGATTGTTGGACGTTGTGGCTATGTTGCTGATATGTGGTTGTTATTGATCATGTTGTGTTTGACTATGTTTTTGTGGTCTCTATTAGTGTTCCTAATTGGATTTTGTGCAATTTTGGTAATCTCAGTTGTTGCGGATGCCTCTCTATCAGTTCCTAGCATTTGTGGATGCTTCTACATCATTCTCTATCATTCTTGTACGTCTACGTTGATCGGTGTGCTTGTGGTCAAATATTTTTCCTATGCATGTTCAAATTTTCATGTTCCTCGCCAACATGATGGTGGTAATGTATTACAGATCCTTGAAGATTGAAATTTGAATGTTTCGTGTGCTAGTGTGATCCACATTAAAAATTTAATTGTTAATTTGGGCCGACATTGTAATTATGTTTTATATTTTCTAGCCAACAAAGTGGTTGATGTAATTCCATGATGTGGATATATATATGAGTGATTGGTTGAGAAAAGTGAGTGTGTGAGAGAGTAGTAGTGTGTGTGTGTGGTGAGAAAAGCTAGAGATTGTGCGAACATTGATCTATTCATTTGATTGCTAAGCAAAGTGAGAGTGAAGAGTGAAGGATTTTTTTTGTGCTTAACTAGAACTATAATTAGTCTTGTGCATAAGCTATTTTCTTAGTTCATAGCCTTTGTATTTCATCCTATTGTTGGCTAGTGAGCCCCTTTTGTATTTGAGCAGTGAGCTCTAGGAAGTGTGCATTAATACATGTGCATTCCTCTGATTATTTTCATTATGCTTTTAACAGGGTATAATATTGTGGACTAACATCCACTGTGGTTTTTCACCTAACAGGGTTTCCATGTAAAATTCTTGGTGTTCTTTGTGCTTTTGATGTGTTGAGTGTTTATGATTTATTATTCTTTCATCAGATCTGAAGTCAGTTAAGTAAAGTTTGAAAAGTTTAATATTCTATGACAACTGATTCACCCAGGTATGTGCAGGATCATGATGGGCCAAAAAGTGGTGATATGTAAGTGATATGATGGCCCATGTGGCTGATGACTTTTTTTTACTCAAAATTGATGAAACAAATAGGGTTTTTAAAGGAGATTCTTAGCTTTCCACCAATATAAATTATGCTTTACTTTGAATCTAATAACTAATTATTATTACTTTTCTATTTGAATTATGACTAAAGTCTTGATTGATAGGTTGATTGAAAAACATCTATAGCTTTCAAACAGTATCACATTTTTTGAATCCAAAACATGTGTCACATTCTATGCTTCGCATACTATGGGATTTAAAAAAGAAAATTGAATTTCATGAAGTTTTGACCAAGTTAAGGTGGTCAGACATGAGTTTTTATATTTTTTAAAATTTGTAATAAAAAATTCATAATTAATTATTTACATAGAAAAGATTTATAAAAAAATATGCATCACATCAGGACATGATTCCTCTACTTATATCTAAAATATTATAAAAAAATATTATCATTTTATTGTGGTTAGGGTGGTCAAATAGATACCTACT
The DNA here is from genome assembly GCA_007258455.2 of Sequoia sempervirens. Taxonomy (NCBI): domain Eukaryota; kingdom Viridiplantae; phylum Streptophyta; class Pinopsida; order Cupressales; family Cupressaceae; genus Sequoia; species Sequoia sempervirens. The sequence continues at coordinate 203,094 of VDFB02084330.1, forward strand.
TATTTTTTCCCTAAAATTTAAGTACTACTACATTGAATTTCCTCCAGATTCTATTCTTACATATTTTTGAAATAATATAGATAACTTATTCAAATTTTTATGTAAAGTTGCCTAACTCTGATTTTTCTAAATTTTTTGCCACTTAAGGGCCTATTTTTTCCATGATGATCCTGCACATACCCACCCCCCTCTTAGTTGTTTGTCCTTGTTTTTCCAACAATTGGTATCAGAGCCAAGTTCCTTTGAAGAAGTTTAAAAGCTTGAGGTTATCTGAGATGGCATCATACAAAAAGGATAGTCCTAGATTCAATGGAACAAGCTACTCATTGTGGAAAGCTAGGATGGAGTGTTGGTTGATGTGTATTGGTGAACCCTTCTAGAGATTACTAAGAATATATATGTTATTCCTTAGAATGGTCCTTCCACTGTTGATGAGATTAAAGAGGTTGAGAATAACATCAGGGCTATGGAAGCTTTTCTGAGTGCTTTGAAAGATTCATAAATGATAAATGTGCTAGGTCTAAAGACAACTCATAATATTTGGATGATGCTAGAAACTTTTTATGAAGGAGACACAAATGTGACAATGGCTAAGCTATAGAGCTTGAAAGGTAAGTTTGAAAATTTGAAGATGGGTGAAGATGAAAATATTTCCTCTTTTATGCAAAGAGTAAATGAACTAGTGATGGGTATTAGATGTGTTAGTGGTACCTTGGAAGAGGATGAAATTATAGCCAAAATACTTAGATCATTACCTCCCTCCAACAAAGAAAAGGCTCATGCTATTGAAGAGACCAAATCATTGACGAATATGATAAGAGATACATTGATTGGTAAAATTGTTGCTTTTGAGTTGAGTGAATTTGGTGAATCTATTCCCAAGACCAAATCTACATTCAAGGCTACTATGACGTGAAGAAACAAGAAAAGATATGAGATGGGATAGTGTTCTAGAAAGTCATCCAAGTATTATGAAGAATTAAAACAACTTGAAGATGATGAAAGATAAATTGAAGAATTGGAAGCATTTATTGTGAAGAAAGAAGGCAGAGGAAAAGGTAAGTGTCAAGGAGTGTTTCCTATTAAATGTTTTTCTTGCACTAAAAAGGTCATTTTGCATCAAGGTTTCTTGAAAGATTTCCAAGATCTAAGCCTAATGAGTCTATATTTCAAAAGAAATGTTACTATGCTGAAGAAGGAGTGACTGATGATGAGTCTAATAAAGATAATGGAAATGAAGATGAATGGGTTTTCATTGGTACCATTGAAAATAGTCCTATGGCTATTGAATCTTCTAAAGTTGAGAAAGCTCTTGTAGCATGAATTGAAGATAAGGATGAGTGGGTTATTGAAAGTGTGTTCTCACATCATATGACTGGTGACAAAAGAAAATTTGTAAGTCTAGAAAAGTATGACAGCGAGGATGTAAGATTTGGAGATAACAATGTTGGTGTGATTCATGGTAGAGGATCTATTTGTCTTGGTGGTAAACACAACGTTGATGATGTCCTTTATGTTGAAGGCTTGAAGCACAACTTGTTGAGTGTTGGACAGATGGTGGACAAGGGTTATGATCTTTAGTTCAAAGATGGAAATTGCAGGATACTTGGAAAGGTAATATATGTGCAGATATGTGGTTTAGAGCTTGTATTTGGAAAGGTAATGCTTACCTTTTCCATTGATGTCAAAGGGGGAGAAGAGTCATGTGAAAAAATGAGAATTATCCAGGGAGAAGAGTCTCATGGGGAGAAGAACATGTAGAAGAAGTTGAGGAAAAAGAGTTAGAATCTAAGGGGGAGTAAGTGTTCATTAAGAGTTGCATTGATGGTGTTTTTCACATCATGTGTTGCCATCAATGCCAAAGGGGGAGATTGTTGGATGTTGTGGTTATGCTGCTGATATGTGGTTGTCATTGATATCAAAACTATTAACAATATTGTACTGAAGGCTATATATGTCGAGGATATTGAGAAAATTATGAAAGTAAGAGCTGTAGGTTACTAGTAGAACACTAAAGGTCATGAAGATTTTTTGCTTTGTACATTGAAGATCAACTGTTGTGGTCTAAAGGGTTTATTTTTTAGAGTATCTAGTTCATCTACAAGAAATTTCAAAGGTTCACATGTAGAATTGATTGTGTTGCGTTCTAACTATGTTTCAGTGGTCTTTGTTAGTGTTCCTGATTGGATTTTGTGTAATTCTAATAATCTTAGTTGTTGTGGATGCCTCGCTGTCAGTTCCTAGCATTTGTGGATGCTTCTAGATCATTCTCCATCATTCTTGTATGTCTGTGTTGATCGGTGTGCTCATGGTCGAAGATTTTTCCTATGCATGTTCAATATTTCATATTCATGGTTGACATGATGGTGGTAACATATTATGGATCCTTGAAGATTAAAATTTGAATGTTTGGCATGCTCGTGGATACTGTTTTAGTTCATATCATAGTATTGACCGATGATGCTTGATTCACATTGAAAATTTAATTGTTAACCTGGCCGACATTGTAATTAAGTTTTATATTTTTTGGCCAACAAAGTGGTCGATGTAATTCAATGATGCGAATATATATATATGTGAGTGATTGGTTGAGAAAAGTGAATGTGTGAGAGAGTAGTAGTGTGTTTGTGGTGAGAAAAAATAGAGATTGTGCAAAAAATGATCTATTCATTTGATTGCTGAGCAGAGTGAGAGTGAAGAGTGAAGGAGTTTTTCTTTGCTTAACTGGAATTGTAATCAGGCTTGTGTATAAGCTATTTTCTCAGTTCATACCCTCCTGATTTAATCGTATTATTGGATAGTGAGCCCCATCCTGATTTAATCCTATTTTTGGGCAATGAGCCCCTTTTGTATTTGAGTAGTGAGCTCTAGGAAGTGTTCCTAAATGCATGTGCATTCCTCTTATTATTTTCATTATAATTTGAATACGTATAATATTGTGGACTAACATCCACCATGTTTTTTCCCCTAACATGGTTTCCACGTAAAACTTTTGGTGTTCTTTGTGTTTCTGATGTGTTGATTGTTTATAATTTATTATTCTTTCGTCAGATCTGAAGTCAATTAAGTAAAGTTTTAAAAGTTTAATATTCTATGAAAACTGATTCACCCCCCCTCTTGGTTGTCGATCCTTATTTTTCCAACAAGGTTACCCTTATTGGAAAAGGTACTGCTAAATGGGTCAAGGTTTCCTCTATGTTACCAACATTGTGTGATACTACCCTAGATGACTTCCCTCTTGATGTTGCTAACCTATTTGAGAATAACTCTCTTCATGATATCTATAAAATATTTTACCCCAAATGACCAAACCACTGAATTAAGCCTAGCATATCTCCAACCCAGACTGGGACCAATGAGGACCACCAATTCTAGATTTATTTGAAAATAATGAAGAAAACTTGCAATTCATGGAACTTCATGATAACTTACCATGGATATATCAAAAATATGGTTTTGATAAAGAGCTACACACCCATGCATACTATGGGGAGATGATTGAATCCTTTAGTCACACAATTAATGACATGCAACTAACATGCAAATTTTTGAGTGAAAACCACATTGTTGCACTTTCTAATCCTAAAATAGTAAAGAGAAAGTATGCATTTGCATGTTAAAACCTCTTTGATATGCCCAAGGATGACGGATTCAATCTTGACCTTAGTGCAATGCATCCAGAGAAGTCAACAGTGCTAGTAGAAAAGGCTACTCTAGTAAATGTCAAAACTGAAAAAGTACCCAAGATAATTTTCTATGTCAAATACTTTTTAGATGAAGAGAAAAAGAACCTAGCAACATTCTTGAAAGAGAGAAGATCCAAATTTTCATGGTCATACATAGATATGTGAGGGATCAATCTATAAGTGGTTGTGCATCACTTAGCAGTCTATCCTGAAGCCAAACTAGTGAAGTAGAAGTTGAGACAGATGCACCCTAAAATAACACTCTTAGTGAAACTTGAGTTACACAAGATTCTTGCTATTGGATTCATCCGACCAATAGATTATCTTGAGTGGATTTCAAACCTGGTACCAGTCTACAAATCCACTAAGGGCATTAGAATATGCAAATTTTTTAAAGAATTGAACAAGGCATGTCTGAAGGATGATATCCCTCTTCCTAGCATTAACATCATTGTTGATTTAATAGATTGGAATGAAATAATGTCACTCATGGATGGTTTTTTAGGCTATAATAAAATCATGATAGCCAAGGAGGATCAACACAAAAATGCATTCAATTTTCCATGGGGAACATATTGTTAGAACATGATGCCATTTGGGCTGAAGAACGTAGTTGCAACATATCATAGAGCAATGACCCTCATCTTTCATTACATGCTCCACAAAATAGTTGAAGAATGTATGGATGATATCTTGGCCAAATCAAATAAAAGAAGTAAGAAAATAAAGCTATTGGGACCCATATTCAATATACTCAAAGAGTATAAGGTATGGCTAAACTCGAAAAAGTGTCTCTGGGCTTACATCAGGAAAAATTCTTGGCTATATCTTATCACAAAGAGGGATAGCGATTGATCCAACAAAAGTAAAATCCATCCTCGACACGGAACCACTACAAACTTTGAAACAAATGAGAGGGATACAAGGAATGTTGCAGTTCATTAGAAGGTTCATAGTGTAATTATTAGAGAAAAATTATCTATTCTCTCATCTTCTCCATAAAGGAATAACTTACAAGTGGGATGGAAAGTGTGATAAATATTTCTAGCTAATCAAGGACTACCTATTAATACCTCTAGTGCTCATGTTTTTGATAACAAAAAAACCATTAATCTTGTATATCTCAACAACATCAACAAAACTAGGTGCTCTTCTAGCACAACATGATGAAACTAGAAAGGAAAGATCCATCTATTACATCGGCAAGACCTTAGTAGGCTATGAAATGAATTACTCATCCATTGAGAAAGCATGCTTAGTGGTATTTTTTGCCTCACAAAATTTTAGATGCATCAAATCAAACTTATTGCAAAGATCATCTCATTAAAATACCTATTATCCAAAGCAACTCTTATGGGGTGAATTGGCTAAATGGGTAATGATCTTGAATGAAATTGACATAGAGTATGTGGAGTGCAAGACTACCAAAGGAGAAGTGATTGATGAAAAAATAGTAGAAGCACCTATTTACACAAAAAATCCTTTGATATCTGAATTTCTTGATGAATCAGTGTTCTTTGTCAATACAACATATAAGTGGAAAATGTACTTTGATGGATCATTCATGCAACATAGATCAAGAGTAGGTATTCTTTTTATCACCCCTCAAGTTGATTGTATTCCAAATTCATACTAACTATCATTTTCGTGTACTAACAATATTGTGGAATATGAAGCCCTAATAATGGGTCTAAGGATAGTAATTCAATGGTAGGTACAAGAGATGAAAGTCTATGGAGAATCACAGTTGATTGTCAATCAAGTCAATGATGACTACCAAACCAAGGATGAGAAACTCACTCATAAAAATATGGTAGAAAGTCTCAAGGAATTTTTCATAGACATAAATTTTGAGTAGATTCCTCACATGGACAATCAAATAGTAGATGTCATGGCGATAATTGGATCATTGTTAGATATTCTACACAACGTCCTTCAATATGAATTCTTGGTAGAACAACTTCTTGTATATGCTTTTGAGATCCCCTAATATGAATTTGTGTGTCATTATTGGTCCTGTTTTCCCATGGTATCATGATATATTCATCTACCATAGTAGAGGAACCCTCCCATTCAACATCACCTCCAACCTTAAAAATACCTTTGTTAAAAAGGCATCCCAATTCATGATCCTAGGTGATACCTTATACCACTAAAGCATCAAATGGAAATTACTCAATGTCTCAACCAAGAAGAAGCCTTGATTTCCTTAATAGAAGTACATGAGGGCATATATATTTCCCATTCTAGTGGTATGACTTTAGCTAGGAAACTATTGAGGACAAGGTATTACTGGTCAACCATGGAAAGAGAAGTCCATCAGTACATGCAAAAGTGTGTATAGTGTCAATATAATGGAGATATTATTCATGATCTAAGTCAAGAGTTGTAACCAATAGTCACATCTTGGCCTTTCTTGTAGTGGGATCTTGACCTCATAGGAAAGATTACTCCCACCTTATCGAAGGGCCATAGCTTCATCATCATGGCCACTAAATACTTTATCAAGTGGGTTGAATCCATTCCTATGACCTACATAATGGAAAAGAAAATTACCAAATTTGTCCTAAATTACCTTATCTTTGTTATGGTATTCTGCAAACCCTTATATTTGAAAATGGAATGCCTTGAAGAATTAGAATGTGAAATATAGCTATGCCAAAAATTCAACATCCTACATTGGTTCTCTACCCCATATTACCCATAGGAAAATGATCAAGTTGAGGCTACAAATAACACTATTCTAAAAATCCTAAAGAAAATGGTCAATGAAGTTGTCATGATTGATATCTATAGTTAAATCCTACCCTTTGGGCCAATCAAACCAACATTTGTACACCTATAGGTGCAACCTCATTCTCCTTGTTCTACAGATCAAAATCGATCCTACCTATTTAGGTCAAGCTTCCTTCACTACGAATGTCATTACAAAATCTGATCACAAATGAAGGTACAAAGTATCTAAGCTAAATTAGCTAGAATTCTTGGATGAGCATCATCTTGACACCCTTAATCATTTGCAAGTATATCAAAACTGACTAAAATGGAGCTATAACAAGAAGACCAAGAGTCGGTCTTTCTAGGCAGGGGATCTTGTCCTAAAGTAGAATCAAAAGAATGTTCCAAATTAGGAAAATAAAGGAATGTTTGAGCCTAACTAGTTAGGTCCATTTGTCATTATAACAATCTATAGATCAAGAGAATACTAATTATCAATGCTTGAAATTGAGCCCATGCAGGAACCAACCAATAGTCTACATCTCAAAATTTCTATGCCTAGGCTTGAAGGTGTAAATTTGAAAAAAAAAAAAAAAATGATAAAAAATCCAAAAATGAGAAGAAGGATTGAAAAAATTAAAGAAAAACAATTTTCCTCTAGTGAAAACCACTTCAGTGGTGCTTTGGGAAAGTACCATGGTGAAACTTGGCAAGTAGGTGCCTTTCATAAATAAAGAACCTCCATCTATCTTTGGCTCTTTATCCTATCATTCTTTGAATTGCATCCATCCATCAGATCATTCATCATATTTATTCCATCATCCATCTGCATATGTATCATAGCTTGATGTCGTGGAGTATTTTATCTCATTTAGTACTACTTGGCATATTCTAAAGGTCAACTTGTCTTGCCTATATCGAGGTAGTCTATTGCGTCACATTGAGGGAACTTCATTTTCGATTGGATCAAGTTCTTGTATATCTTAAGGTTATCGATAATCTCTTGAAAATCCCAAAAACATTCATAAAAACTCATCAAAATATGAAAACATCAAAATCCTATACAACTAAAATCCAAAAATAACAATTCAAAAATTGTAGTCAAAATCCAAAACATTTGAAACACATCAAAATACCTAAAAATGTCAAAACATTAAAAATCCAAAAATAACACCATGCCAAAGAACACTTTCTCTAAGCTTGAACATAGGCAAGGCCATCATTGATGTGCCCATGTGACACCCTAGGTTAGTCCTTTAGGATTCTGTCATAATAAAATGGCAATCCATCAATTGTTCATATCTCATCAATTAATAAGTCTTAAGTCAGTTGAACTATGTGGTCTCTATGTGTATAAAGTAGGAAAGAATAATCTTTGATAAGCCCCTGAGGCCCCTAGGATAGTCTATTAGGTTAGGTTCTTGGTTGAAATCTCATAAAACCCCTAAACATTCAAAAACTTAGAAAACACAAAAAACATTTGAAAACTTAGAAACACCCTAAACATTCAAAATCTCAAAAAACACCAAAACATTGGAAAACCTTAAAAAACACTAAATAGCCTTAAATAATTTTAAAGTTACCAAAACATTCACATAAACTTTCAAAAAGATCAAAATAACCTCAAAAAAAAATTTCAAAACACGAAAAATATTGAAATATTATAGAAAATCCCAAAACCATCCATCCCATTTCACTTTCACTTGCAATAAACTTTCAACCATCATAAGTCAACCATCATCTTCAACCTTTGATAAAAAAAATAGAAAGCAAGTGTTGCAAGTTGTAAAGTGAGTAACCTAAGTGTCATAATCTAAAGTCTAGATCACAAGTAAATGAGTCAATAGAGTTTGTATCAACAACCTATCACACACCTAATCCCAATAAAACCATTCGATAACATGTCCTAGGATGCATCCTTCCTGCGATAGACATCAACATAAAAAATCACCTTAGTTATGTTAAATAGGCAAGAGATATAGATAACACTGACTGTTTATCTTTGATCTTTTCTTATGATTTATCTTATTGACCCATTATGATGACCTCTCAATGATGTCTCAATTATTTAGAGAGAAAGGAATGGGGCACTGATCATTATCTTTCGTTTGATGTGCTTGTGGGTATTCTTGTAAAATAATCTTAGTGAATACTTTCTTAGTTGTGTGTAGGGAGGTTGTTCAGGGTAGATTGTTGACTATTGAAGGGTATGTGTAGCATCATGATGGGCCAAAAAGTGGCCATATGATGGGTATGTGGCTAATGATTTTTTTTAACCCAAATTTGATGAAACAAAAAGGGTTTTTAAAGGAGATTCTTAGCTTTCCACCAATATAAGTTATTCTTTACTTTGAATTTAATAAGTAATTATTATTCATTTTCTATTGAAATTATGACTAAAGTCCTGATTGATAGGCTGATTGAAAAACATCTATAGCTTTCAAACAGTATCACATTTTTTGATTTCAAAACATGTGTCACATTCTATGTTTTGCATACTATAGGATTAAAAAAAGAAAAAATTACTTAATTATATAATTTTTATATTTTTTAAAAGTTTTAATAAGAAAATCATAATTAATTATTTACTTGGAAAAAAATTACAAAAAAATATGCATCACATCGGGGTATGAGTCCTCTAATTATATCTAAAATATTATAAAAAAATATTATCATTTTACTGTGGTTAGGGTGGTCAGACAGACAACTACTTATTTTTTCCCTGAAATTTATGTACTATTACATTGAAATTTCAAATTTTCACCAAATAGATTTTTCTTTTGAAAGAAACCTAGTAGTTTAGATACTACATTCAATTTGCTACAGATTCTATTCTTACATATTTTTGAAATAATATATATAACTTATTCAAATTTTTATGTCAAGTTGCATAAATCTAATTTTTCTAAATTTTTTGCCACTTAAGGGCCTATTTTTTCCATGATGATCCTGTACATACCCTGAATATGCTTTGGTTTGATATATTCTAAACTACTAAACTGCATTCCAACAAGGTTTCCATATGTCAAGGTGTGAACAAGAACTATCACATCTATTTCGTAGGGTCAAAGTCCATTATCACTAGATACAATGTCATCCTGGTTTTCAATACCATGATGTATTGTGTCTGTGTTATATCAAACATAAGGAATGAGAAAAAATCCCAATCCCAAGATATGAGAAAATCATCTTCTCTCTCATCACCATATCTAATAAATCTTGGTAGATCATAGATTTTTGGAATTTTGAATCAATCTTCAAGATCAATGGTCAAATCATTCATCTTATCCTTCCATATTCTTTGCACATTAACCTGGTAGATCATGGTAGTCAATAAAAACATCGTCGTGCATCCACCCTACATCCAAAAATCATCATCATACATACATCTCGCATCATCATAGCATATCATAATAATGAAAACTCCACAGCATCACCATTATCATTTAAGTTATTTCAAATAATATAGATTTGTTATTCTAAGCATCTTAATACATTGCATTATCATTCATAAATATCCATATCATGAAAATTAATTGTATGGAAAAGTACATAAAAATAAATGCATCCATATGATCTACATCTGCATATTATAAATGTGTCATAACATCTATCCCATGGGTATGTGCAAGATCATCATGGAAAAAACAGGCCCTTAAGTGGCGAAAAATTTAGAAAAATTAGAGTTACGCAACTTGATGTAAAAATTTGTATAAGCTATCTATATTATTTCAAAAATATGTAAGAATAGAATATGTATCAAATTGAATGTAGTTTCTAAACTACTAGGTTTATTTTTTATTTTTTAAATCTAGTTGGTGAAAATTTGAAATTTCAATGCAGTAGCACTTAAATTTCAGGGAAAAAATAAGTAGGTGTCTGTCTAACCAGCCTAACCATAATAAAATGATAATATTTTTTTATAAGATTTTAGATATAAGTAGAGGACTCATGTCCTGATGTGATGCATATTTTTTTATAATTTTTTCCAAGTGAATAATTAATTATGAAATTTTTATTACAACATTTAAAAAATATAAAAACTCATATGTTTGATCACCTTAACTTGGTCAAAACTTCATGAAATTCATTTTTTTTAATCCTATAGTATGTGAAGCATAGAATGTGATGCATGTTTCAAATTCAAAAAATGTGATACCATTTGAAAGCTATAGATGTTCTTCAATCAACCTATCAATCAAGACTTTAGTTGAAATTCAAATAAAAAATGTATAATATTTTTTTATTAAATTCAAAGTAAAGCATAATTTATATTGGTGAAAATTTGAGAATCTCCTTTAAAAACACTTTTCATTTCATCAATTTTGGGTAAAAGAAATTCATTAGCGACATACCCTACACATACCGATCATATCGCCACTTTTTGGCCCATCATGATCTTGCACATACCCCATAACATATCATACAAAGATACTAAAAAAGAGATAACAAATCCATTGCATTGCATCCATCTCATAAGCATCGTATATCACATCAACATAAATAAAATGAGTACATCCATCACATTGCATCCATACATCCATAAAGCATAAAATAAAGGTACATCACATCATGAATTTGAATTATCTCATATATATATATATATAATGACTATCATGGTACAGTATTTGAATTGATGTGTACAAATATCATAAAAATGTACAATGTACACGAGGCTATAAAAAATGATCCTACGAATGTATGTACATGTATAAATAATCAATCTATACAACAAAAAGGTGTCTACAAACTCAAAGGAGGTTTATCCCTTGCTGGCTTTGTCCCCATCTCTAGGCTATTTTGGCTACCTGATTGAGGTAGAAGCACTCAATTGTACCTGGCTCTAGTGCTCAAAATTAGGTTTCCTATAGTGGGGATGGTAGTCTCAATAGTACAATGTTTGCTAGTATGCCACCTCCTTTGTCATTATCCCATACAACTATGTTGACCCTATTTTTCCAACAAGCACTATGTTGGGATTGTTGTTGGGAGATAGCCTCTAACTATTGCCACTAGCTAACCTCCTATGCTAAGTAAACATCTAAGGTCTATCTAAGCTAGAACTCATGATCCCTCTCAACTATAAGCACTATAAGATACTTTTGATCCTAATCTTGCTTAGCTATCACAACAAGAAGCTGCTACTACAACTATTGAATATGTACATCTTGACATTCTAGCCCTAGTGATGGTTGTTGAACTAGTGGTTGTTGAATGGGTGTCTATTGTATAGGTGGGTGTTGGTGTAGTGGAGGTGCACTAGGGACCTATCCATCATGTTGATGGCCATCTTGTCCATCTTGTCCTCTCCCTTGTCCTCTACCCTAGCCATTCGATCCTCCACCATTCCCTCTTCCCTACCCATTCTACAGCTAACCTCATCCTCTACCTACTACATTCCATCTCAAAATCCCTTGTGGATGTATGCCTACTAGACTATAATTTAGGGAGGGGGTTAAAACCAAGCATCATATGCAGGCATTGTCTGTGCATCAAATTACCCCTAATCATAGGCCCAAGGTCTTGCAACTAGTTGTTTGAAATCCTCAATGATCTCATGGGGTGGTATTGTATGCCCCCAAGTCAGCTCTCAAGCTGATCTTGCAAAAATGGTCATGTACTAATTATTGGGCGTATCCTACCTTTCACCAAACTATATGGCTACCCTATCCTATAGTTACCACTCAATCATGGTATGCTCATGACCCTGCATGCACTAGATCTGATGAGCAAAGAAGATCTATTGAAAATCATCATACCATGGTGGCATCTATAGCTACGACCACCATCAAAATATTGTCATGTAATCAATCACTCTCCTCTAGTAGGGGATACCAAGCTACCCTGTGTGTTATAGAGTGATAGCCCCTTTATACCTCCAAATGATTGGGTCATCTAGCTCCACATCACCCATGTGGATGATCGGTCAAAGCATGCAAATGTTCTCCCATGCCCATATATGCAAGAGTGTGACTCCTATGCCAATGGCACTCCCATCATAGTACATGAACTCATGCATATCATGATAAATTCAGGCCAGCATCATTAGCCCCCATGCATACTAAGTCTATTTGAAAATAATTCAGTGCCATGCTAACCCCCATCTAGGACTAAACCCTCTAATCCATTGATCTAGGGCAACCAAACCCAAAATTGCTACACTAACTATTAGTCTACAAGTTAGTGAGCACCCTCTATACATCTTGGGGTCAATCTATGAGTTGGCCAAGACAACTGTATCCTAACCAAGAAACTCACGGTAGGCATCATATCTCATGTTGATATCATAGATCACATGGTCACCATGTATCAACAATCACAATATCTTCCATACATCCTCTAAGGTGACTGGAGCATCGTTGGTGAGTAGGTGGAATGATGAGGTCTCTCTATGTCATTGCTTGCATAATGTTGTCATAATCACTAAACGAGTGCACACAATGGGCATATATGTGACATACCACAATCTGATCTCTCTAACGTGCTCTTATCGAAGCACAAATAAATCATCCTATAAGGATAGTACAGTACGCTAGTAGTCATGAGACATCAAAGGTCAGATAACCTCCTACACCAACAAAGCGTACGACATCAAATTTCATCAAAATTTTTGAAGTTTGGAGTTTTTAATCCCCAAAATGACAAAGGCATTGCTATTTACGAAGGCATCACCATAATTCAAATTCCAAATAGTGATGCCATATGCATTCAAAATTTAAATCGTGACTAGCATCACTATTTACAAGGGCGTCACCATTTGAAATCTAAAACCTTAATTATAAATTTCAAATCAAGGGTGTGTGTCTCTATTCACACCTATGCCACAATTTGAAAAGTGGAAACCCTAATGTCAAATTGCAAAGTGCATTTCCATTCACAATGGCATCGCTAAAAATGAGAAAACCATCGGCAACACTCAAAATAACATTGTAATATAGTGATGCCAACCTATACCAGATTTTAACGCCTGATAAATGCATCAAAAAATCAAAATACAAGGAATGTTTTGAATTGCGTACCACTAGTCCTATGCCTGAAGGCCTCTAGTACTCTCGAACCTAGTTGAAAATGGGTCATGGGAGCACTCATTGCACCATTTTTCTAGGATGTCATATCTCAAAATGTAGCAAATCTCTAAAGTGTGAATGCACAAATGACTTAAAAGTGACCCTTATCACCTATTTAAGAATAAAAATTAGGGTTTTTTACCTTGGTTTGATCCAAAAGCTAGGGTTTTGACATGTTTTACCTATTTCTGACCTGCGCAACCTATTTTGAGTATTTTACCTTTGTTGAGAAATCAACCCAAAATTTAAAATTTTTGCTCAATTTCTTGAGGGGGAAAAGAACCAACTTATTCTTTCCACTGGGGCAGCAATGGGGCATCGAAAAAATTATTTAATTTTTTTATCTGAGTAGCAATTTAATTCAAAAAGTGTCAATCTTTGAACCAATGTAATAGGTACCTTACTTCAAAGATGGGAAAAATGTAGACAATTAAAAATGTCTTGAATGATATCATGCACTCAAAATTGATATACTAACATCATTTCATCCTATAAAACCATCCTCTTTTCACTTAATTGATTAAATTAGCCTAGCTATTTAATTAATTACATCATTTTTCATCTATTTATCTAATTGACCTAATTAGGTTAATTCACCCCTTCTTGCACTAACATTTCATCCTATTAAATTGCATAAATCAAATTATTTAATTTAATCCTTGAATTCCTCTTACTTAATTACATAACCATGAGTTATTTAATTAAATATCATATCATTTTCCCCCTTCTTATTAATCATTTATTTAATGAATATCATATAATTCCCCTAATTTTCATAATTGAAACTTTATTTAATTATCAAATTACTAATTAAATGTAATTCTCCCACTTGCAAGGGAATATTCCTTCAGAATATTCCTCCTTTGCACATTCTTCTAATAGGGAATATTCTCATGGAATATTCCTTCTTTATAGAATTAAACTTAGTTTTAATTAACTAAATATCTATTTTCCTCACCCATGAGAATATTCTTTGAGAATATTCTTTCTTCAATCATTTGAAAAAGGGGAATATTCCTTTTTATAAGAAACTTTCAACAAAGTTTCTTGTGCAAGTTTTGAAAGTGTGTTTGTTTGGATGAATGTAAGCCCTTGATTAAATACCATCTTGAATCCTCAACCCTTGAGATGAATCAATCATCCATGCCTCCATTTTCCTTCCATTCTAATCATTTATTAATCCTTTTGATCTTGACCATTAGTTTCATTTTTCCTATTCTATAAATAGAGCTTGCATATATTGAACAAGGATCCACCTTTTAAGAGAAAACTTATGTTGTTGAAAATAATATACATTTGCACTCACATTTTATTTTTTAAAATAATTTTATGTTATTTTACATGCATAATAGCTTAAAACATCCATCAATGGCTTCCATTTAGCATATTTTGAAACTAGGGTTTTAATCTTTCAAATCTTGCATACATTTATAATAGCTTTGCATACACTCACATCAATCATCTTAGCTTTTATCATGTTAAAATAGGTTTTTATCATGTGTTTTACAACACATTTTTCATTAGTTTTGGTGATTCTCTTCTATAGAATCAATTGAAACAAGCTCATTATCCAAGGGATTGGGAAAGGGTTATTATTCCAAATCAATGTGACACCACTCCCCCAATAGGATAACTTTCAATGGATTAGAATAGATGTTTATGAATCTTTCATGTTTTGAATGTTAGTTTTAATGTCTTTTTCATCTTTGTTTAAATTGAATGATCATATTGGGATTGATGTCGAGTGGCTCAATTATGCTTCAAATCCTCATAAATCAAGTGTAGATAACCTATACCATGTCATCGATCATAGTAAGAACTCACCAACACTTATTTGAAACCTTGGAGTACAAATTTGAAAACTAGCATGAAGAGGCCTCAATGAACATAGATCTTAATCATGAAACTTGATTAGAGATAATACCCTTGAACACTTGCATAGACCTTGAATACTACATCACCATATTAGCTCAAAAAGCATGCATGATGTATTTGTTAAAGATCCAAGATACTGAGAGGGGGGTGAATCAGTATCTTCTTAAATTTTTTGATTAGATACCATCCAATTATTCCAATGAAAACTATAGAAGAAATAAATAAAAGCATTAACAAAGCATAATATCAGAGAACACAAGAACACCAAGATTTTTATGTGAAAATCTCAAATGGGAAAAACTACGGTGAGTGTTAGATCACAATATTATATAACGGGTTATAGAATATTACAAAATGGGTGGCTTAGTGCTAGGAATCACTATCTAGAAATAAAGACCCACTACCTACACAAATTACAATGACAAAGATGGCTTATAGCCAAAAAATAAACTGACAGAGTACACCTAATGAGTGCAGATTCTGTTTCAAATAAAGCTCAATAAATGGACTTAACACATTTCATTATGTTCACATTGATTCACTTCTTTGCACAAAATCACAAACCTTCTTCAAAACTACCTATTATATATACCCAATCTTCTTCAAAAACATCAATTAGGTTGGCCTAATCGGATGCACTTCATATTTACCAAAAAAATAATTTTCAGCCTGAAGCTTTGAAAAAGATATCCCACATGCTCCAATAAGTCAATATAGAACTAAAATATGTCACACATATATCCTCATAACAAAACTATTTTTTGCCTTTACACAATTTACCAAGGAAGTCGACCAGGAATAGACTTCAAACCCAAAAAAAAAAAATTCTATTTGAGCACTGGATAAGTGAAATTTCAAAAGTATGTGCTCCCAACATCTATAAACCATTTCCCAAAATTGCAAGCAAAAATGATTAATAGAAAAAAAATGCGGATCAAAATACCAGAGGATTTAAGAAAAATCCTAGTCTAGATACTGGACTAGAATACCATAGTAACTATAGTCTTGATCTTACAGTTGCAACTCATATATCATGGTGACATCAATGACAAACAAAAAGTGAGAAAATGAGACGTTCTTCTTCATTTTTCAACAATCTCCCTCGTTTTCATTGATGGAAACATGTTCCAAAACCAAAAAGAAATATTTATAGAGTTTCCTATTTATATTACTTCTCCCACTAACACTAACAATTCACCACTTCACTCCCCCTTTGACATAAAGGACAAAGGGTTTTCCAAGAATAACCGAGAAAACATTAAAGAAAAGAAAACAAAGAAACATATGTCAGTTGGAAGATGATGAGCCTTGAAGCTCCTTTAGAATACTTTCCCATACTATTTTTCCTTTTTCCCAGCCTTCCTTTGTTGTTGTCAACATCTTGTTTAGAGATTCTAGCTCTATTAGAACTTCTACAACACCATCTAGAGTGTTAGGGATCGAGTTTATCTTCTCAAGCCTTTTGACACATGTCAAAGCTTCTCCAACCATAGTGTATTCCATTCTCATAATGTCACTTAATAGAGTGAATTTGTTGATAATTTCTTCTTTCTATTTTTGCAAGGAAAAGATATTTTCTCTGTGTGCATCAATGGCCTTCTAGATTGATCTATGTTTATCTTTAGACACACTATAAGTACCAAAAATAGTAGACAACTAGGACTCAATGGAGTCCATGAAAATCTTGATATTTAGAGTGGCATCCGATCACTTCAAACAGTAAGATATGACAACATCTACCTTAGATTCATAAACCCTCACCTCATTCAGACTCTTTTCGACACAAGAATGTGCAAGAGAACATTTTTCCTATAAAGCCAATAGTTTTTTCTCTGTCAAGTTTTCTTCTATCTCTTGTTTCATATTTTCATTAATTCCAGAGGAATATTCCTTAAAAGAGTCTAACAATAATCTCAAATTTTCAATGGGAATGAGAGATGTATCAATGGATGTATTAGGCATAGCTTCTTGTAATGCTTTCAAAGCATCTTCTATCAATTTTGTTCCCTTTTGGTGTGTCTCAATAATTTCCTTTCTTTTGGATGCTTGTAGAGCATCATCCAACACAACTTTATGTACATGAGACATCTTTTGCACATCAACATATCCTTCAATCATAGTGAGTTTCAAAAGTTCATGGGGAATGATCGGTTGAAATCTAATTTTATTAGATAGAAAACCTTTCAATACATCATTGCTAGAAGATGAATCACTGGGATGCTTCAGAGATTTTATAGAAAAAAATTCTTCTTTATTTTCCCCAGAGGACTCCACAACTATCTTTTCTTCCACTCCCTTTTCATTTTCTTTATATTCCTCTACTACCTCTTCTTCTCCCTCTTTCTTTTCATCCTTTTCATTTTTATCTAAATATCATCTTTATAATTATTTTTCTCTTCCTCATTTCCATTTCTATTATCTTTATTTTTCTCTTCTTCAAGGTTATCTTGACCTTCTTCTTCATTACCCTTTCCATCCTCTTCAGCATTGCCATTATTTTCTTCATCATTAGCTTGCTCTTCTTCACCTTTTTCTCCTTCATTATGCTCCAAAGGAGCATCATTATGCATTTCAGGCTCATCTTCTCCCTCATTCTATTCATTCACTTCATCACCAATATTAATTTTAACATTAAAATTATCTGAAAAACCTTCATTACCTATATCCAGAGGAATATCTTCCTCAACATTCTCAGTAGCGACATCATCACCAATTTTGAGCATACCAAACTTTTCTATAGTCTCCCAGATTACTTTAGCTATTTCCTTTCTCACTTTCTTTGTCAACCTCTTGTTTCTTGTCATCAACATACTCACTCTACTCTTCATCCGAAACATTTTAGCATAGATTTTCTTTAGAGAATCATCAGGGGTCAAGGAGGACCCAATCTTATTATATGCTGCATTGCTAATCTTTTCTTCAAACACAACAACTTCATATCTCTTTTCATTAGAACATCCAACATGATTTTAGTAACATTTTTCTTTATGTTATCCAATTTGACCTCTAAGACAATAATGTATTGAATAACAACTATAAGAAATGTTTTCTTATCTTCTTCAACTTTATCATAGAATTCAGTTGTGGGTTGGAGCATATTCTGAAAAGTCAACAAAGCATTCAGAGTTGGTTCAATTTTATACCGAGGGCCACAACTTACTGAAATATCTTGTTCATCTTTTTGGTCTGTAGGGGTCTCATCAACTGCCTTAGCCTTCTTTGATTTAGGCTTGGTGTGCACATGCATACAAAATTCATGCTCTTCTTTATCTTCATATGAAGTCACAATGTGTACTCTTGTAGAACCAACAACATCTATGGTTGCACCTTCACTGGAGGGTAAACTTCCTCTTCGTCTCCTTACAAGCTTTGCTTTAGGATCTTCTTCTTCTTCTTGATAATTTGTAACACTCATATTCCTCTCTCTCATTGCCTTCTATTTCCTTCCTCTCTTTGTGGGAACCACTAGAGGAGTCTCTTTCCTCTTCCTGGATCTTGTAGTTGGTCCAGAGGAAACAAAACCTTTACCCTTATCAAAAGTACTAGTTTCATTTTTTGCTATAGGGACCGTGGAGGAATTAGCAGAGGAATTCATTTTGGATCTCCTAAGACCAGATGATTCTTCCTTCAATTTTTCTTCCCTAGCTCTTCCAAGAGTGATTTCCTCATCAACGAAACCAACATCCTTAAGTGTTTTCTCCACTTTCTTCCTAATATTAGGCTTCTATTGTTCCATATGAATTTCCATAGATTTTTTTAGCATATGTCCCAATTTTAGGTTCATTGGGATCTTTTGGATTCTTTAGCAGCATCTGCACATAGCATTTAGCTTCCTCTTTTGTTATGTCATACCCTAGAGGTTGAATCTAGATCGTTCAAGGTTATACAACCTCAATCATGCATTCATTAGTGGAGACATGAAATATGATGTCATGCTTATATTTATCAACAATTTTTCTCAGAATTCTACCCCTCTCATTCATATTCCTTTTAAATACTACAAAGAAAGTTTTCAAAGCATTTTCTTGAGCATCTAGATTTTATAGACTATGCAAATAATAAAAAATTTGATGGCCTACCTATCTATATGATTCCCAATATACTTCTTCACTTTCTCCCAGAAGCCTCTTCATGAAGTAAAATAATAAACATATGATCAACTAACCAAACTTAAAGGAATACCTCTTTTCCTTTTTTTTCTTTATGTTCTCTAACAATTGCAATCGAAGAAGCTCACAGAGATCATAATCTACACCTTTCACTACCATATCAAAGCCAGTATAGATTGTTGTGGACAAAAAAAAATTCTCCCTATTTGTGAAATAGATATTGTGACCTATCATGAGAGATGCATACTTCACTACTACATTAGTGATTGTTTTTTTTGCTAGAGCTCTTTTATCATATCTGGCTCCTGCAAGTTCTTCTACAACCTCATTCTTTATAGATTTCAACATGGGAATTATACCTTTGTCCCATAACCTAGTAATGGCCCTAATCACCCTCTTTGTTATAAGATGTGACCGATCAATCCACAAAAAATTTCCATGGATCATGCTCAAAACTGGCTTCATGAATTTGTCATCACAACTAAAATTAGGGAAATTATTCAAGACATCCAACCTTTTATCAACCACATTCGAATACTCAGGTTTTATCCTAAAATCATCACCAATAAGCTCATCTTGCCAGATGTCAAATAACTTTACATGATTTTATTCTCCAAATTTTACTTGAATCATCATCCTTGTATCCTCGGTTGGCATTACACTATGTGGAATTGACAAAAATGCACCCATGGGATCATCTTCAAAAAATTTTGAAGAGTACTTTCTATAAGAGGTCCTTGACCTCTCTGATATTTTCACAACTATAGGTGTTGCCATTTTACAGGTACTAAATTCAAACAACCTAGCCAAATCAAACACACAACTATTTAGAAGATATAAATACATTTTTCTTCACACAAAACCATAACTAGGGTTTCCATAGCTCGAGCTCCAATTTTTTTTAGGAATGCTCCAAAAGTTCTTCAATTTCTCCAAATGCTCAAATGAACAAACTTCCTTGATCATATTCTTTATAAAATAATTTTTTTCCCTAAATCACATTTATTGTGACAAACTAAAAAGAGCTACTAAAAACTCTTTTCTTTTACATAGACAAACCCTAACTTGCTTCGCAAAGAATCATCCCTTCAAATTTTCTATCGATTCCTTTTCCAAAACCTCTAAAAACTAAGCCTTCACCTATCTTCCTCATGCTAGCCTCTGACACACCATTTATCTAGGGATTTAGTACAATTTTTTGATAAAGCTCCCTCTATGACCTTGATAGGTCTAGTTACCGAATGAGGGCACAAGCTCATCAATTGTCTCTAGTTCTTGTTTTTTTTCTCCAAATATTTCTCATCTGTTGCTTAATCTCATCTTTTTTTACCAAATTGGTTTCCTTACTCTTCTTTCTTGTGTAGACTCTTGAAACATGTCCCAATTTGTTGCAGTTATAGTAGACAATATTCCTTTGATTAGATTGATTTTCATTGACTCTAGTTCTACACTGATTAGGTTTATGTCCATACATGTTGTAGATGTAGCAATAGCCATTGAAGGACTAATTCATTCCTCTTATATTAAACTAATTCATCATCATGGTTCAACATTCACTTGCTCTATGTCCAATTCTTTTGCACGCAAAACATTGACCAACAAAGGACTAGGAAACTGATTCATTAGATACTTCTACATTTTTCCACCCTATGACCAAATTTATTACATGAAAAATAGGTACCATTAGAAGAAAGGTACCTTTGTTCATTAGGTTGTCTCACAAAAGGTATCCTAGCTGAGTTCTTTGAATTTTCTTTCTACTTACCTTTCTTCACCATCTTCTAATTGTTCACGGTCTTAGAACTTTTGCCTATATCATTTCCCAGGCCACCTTTATCCTTACTCAGTTTCTATCCTACAATTAATTCATCAAGTCTATCAGAGCTAGATTTGAAGTTGTTATCATAGAGTTTCACCTTCTCCAAATCCACATTCAGATTCAAAATATTTTGTTCAAGCTTAGTGCAATCTTCAAACTTTCTTTGTACCAACTTGTTCAGGCACTCTTCAATTGTTTTCTTCTCTTCCACTTGAAATTTCAAACTGATAATATCTTCATTACCCTTTATCAACTGATCAGTTACTTCCCTATGCTTGCTTTTGAACTTTTTCAA
Source organism: Sequoia sempervirens (assembly GCA_007258455.2). Classification (NCBI taxonomy): domain Eukaryota; kingdom Viridiplantae; phylum Streptophyta; class Pinopsida; order Cupressales; family Cupressaceae; genus Sequoia; species Sequoia sempervirens. The sequence goes on from VDFB02084330.1 coordinate 224,663, forward strand.
TTACTCCTTAAGTTTCTGGACACATTCATTTGCTTCTTCAAGATTCTCTTTTAGATCTCTATTTTCTCTTTCAACTTTATCAAGATCCTCAAGATTAGTCTGAAGCTCTCCTTTTTCATTCATTTCTTCCATCTTCAGGATCTCCCTCAATCTATTAGGCTTAACTGAAGGAATTGAGCTCTGATACCAATTGTTAAAGATCTAAGATACTAAGAGGGGGGTGAATCAGTATCTTCTTAAATTTTCTAATAAGATACCATCCAATTATTCCAATGAAAAATATAGCAAAAATAAATAAAATCATTAACAAAGCATAAGATCATAGAACAAAAGGAGACTAGGATTTTTATGTGGAAAACCCAAATGGGAAAAACCACGGTGAGTGTTAGCTCTCAATATTATATAATTGGTTATAGAATATTATAAAATGGGTAGGTCACTACCAAGACTCACTATCCATAAACAAAGGCTCACTACCTACAAAAATTACAATGACAAAGATGGCTTACAACCAGAAAATGAACTGATAGAGTACACCTAATGAGTCTAGATTTAGTTCCAAATAAAGCTCAATAAATAGACTTAACACATTTCAATATGTTTTCACTACTTCACTTCTTCACACAAAATTAAACACCTTCAAAACTGTCTGTTATATATACCCAATCTTCTTCACAAACATCAATTAGGTCGACCTAATTGGACGCACTTCATATTTACCAAAAAATATTATTTGTCAGCCTCAAGGTTTGAAAAAGATATCCCACATGCTACAACAAGTCAGCATTGACCTAAAATAGGTCCCACATATATCCTAATAACAAAACTATTTTTCACCTTTACATAATTTACCAAGGAAGTCGACCAAGAATAGACTTCAAACCAAAAAACAACAAAACATTTTATTTGAGCACATAATACATGAAATATCAAAATAACATGTTCCCAATGTCTGCAAACCGTTTCCCAAAACTGCAAGCAACAATGATCACTAGAAAACAAATGTAGATCAAAATAGGTCAGAGGATTTAAGAAAAATACCAGTCTAGAAATTGGACTAGAATACCATAGTAACTTTAGTCTTTATCTTGTAGTTGCAACTCATATATCATGGTGACATCAATGACAAACAAAAAATAACAAAATGAGACGTTCTTCTTAATTTATCAATAGTATTAAATCTTTGATATGATGAAATAAATTTTGATTGTTGCAATAATCTTCTTTAAATATTCCCTTGAAATGCCTTGAAAATTCTCTTGAATGATCTAATAATGTTCTTGTGAAGTATTAGGATGCTTGAATCAAAATTGCTAGGTGAAACTTAGTTAAATAACCTTGTATTTATATGTATCTTAACATTGATTCCCTAAATTCAAATATCACAAGCTGACATTGAATTGTAGATTTGAAATCATTAAAATATAGGAAAAAATGTATTTAAAAGGGGGTCCTATGTCTACGTGAGGACGCATTCGCCATAGGGAAAATGGGTCCTATTCCACTTACCTAGGACACACATCAATCAGTGTGAAACATTATGTAAAAATAGGGTCCTAGATCTAAGTGAGGACCCATTCACCCTATGGTTAATAGGTCCTAGGTCACTTATCTAGGACACACATCTGCCAAAGTTAAGTATTGTGTAATGGAATTTATGAATTTCATGTTTAATCCCATAGAGTTTGCATTTAATTAGGCATGGATTTGAGTTAAAGGGGCCAATCTAGGTAAATTAACCTTGTATGAACCAAGATCCTAGTACCTACAAAACACAATGAAAAAACACAATATTAGATCACATGCCAGTAAGAATCAAGATTCTCCATGAAATTCATTTGACCATGTCCAAAATAGGAATGAAAGCAAGAATACAATGAAAAAGCAATGAAATAGATTGAATCCTATTAAAAACATGCAAACTCTTGATCCTATGGGGGATTTGGTGCCAATTTGATGTGGAAATTGGCCCTTTCCCAACTCCTATGTAAGCTTTGATGAAGATTGGTAGATGATTGAAGCTCCTTGGTGAAATTTTGGCATAACCTTGCTATGAAACCATGAAAATGATGAACTTTTCTATGAAATGGATAAAATTAGCTCTCAATGTGAAGAGAGTAAATTTTCTCTAAGTTGTGGATGCAAAATACAAAGATAAGCCTTCTACAAATAGAAGAAAAAGATAAGGAATGATAAAAATGGATGAAAGTGGGATCATTCAACATCCAATGGACAAGTGCCACTTGTCAAGAGATGGATGGATGAAGGATGTGCACATTTTGGAGAATGTGCAAAGATGGGGGAGATTCAAACTCAAAAGATGGCTTGAAGGATGAGGTGAAAGGGTCTTAAATGCCAAGTGGGAGACATGTAAGAGACAATATAAGAGGAGTTAATGCCATGTTGGAGGATAAGACATGTGAGAGAGAAAATTCAAATTTGAAGAATATTCCATCTTGATGCCCTTTTGAATGATAATAGAAGAAATAATAAATCAAATAAATTGATTTATTACATGCAAGTGGGAAAAACTCCATGGATTAGATTACATTAATCAGGATTTAATTAATTTAAGAGAGGATTAAGTGATTTGACCCATTTGATTTAAATTTATGGATTAAAATAAATCAAAAGGAGATGAAAATGATTTAGACTTAGTTAAATAAATATTTTGATTTATTTAACCAAAGGGAGGTGATGTTAGCTTAAATTAGATAAATGTTTAATTTATTTAATTTAATAGGTAGACTTTAGAGATTAATTAAATAAAATTTATTTATTTAATTAAAGGGGGATTAGGGTTAATTAAACCAAATTGATTAATTTAATTAACAAGAGAGAATGACTTAATTAGATAAATGATTATTTATTTAATAAAGGGACAAAGAGTGATGATAAGCTAAAGAGGTGATTCAAGACGAAATGTTGTTAGTTAATCGGGATCAAGTGCACAAGATCAATTAGTATATTTTACTTGTCTACAAACCTCAATTAGTTAATAAAGACCTAGATTAATGTGAAAGTGTAAAGGTACACGTTGCAACACAAAAAAATGTATAATTAAGTCCATTTTATTTAAAAGGGTCCTAATGTTAGTGTGAAAATAAAAAACATATTACAACACTAAATCATGACATAATTAAGCTCGTTTTATTAATAATTATTCCCAAATTAAGCATGAAAAAAGGAATAAATTTTCCTACACTAAAATTACTATTGGAAATTGTTTAATACATGTTTCCCTTTTGGAAAATAGGAATAATAAAGATTTAGAATGCAGCATAATTTGGAATATTAGAAGCTTAAATAAGTTGAATTAGTTATGGGACCTAAATAAAGTGTAAAATTATAAAGGTATAAAATTTATATATTGCAGATAGATACAAACAATATAATTACTTTCCCAAATTCGTTACACTAGATCTTTCTCTATAGAGAAATGCAAAGCAATCTCATTTACCCTAGACACCTTGTTTCACTCGATAGACATACTGTCAAACACATCTTCCACTATAGTCTGATCCAAAACCTAAAAAAATATCTCTAAACACCTCTTATCATCATGTCCAAATGACACAAGCACATCATCAACCATGAAGAAATATGGAGCACAACACTGAACACATCTCTATCACAATGAACTCTCTCTTTTCAATTTTTCTCAAAAGAACTTGGAAACCAAGTGAACCAAATTCATTAGAAACATTGCTAACATCTTTTCCACATATCTACAACATTTTCAACACTTCTCATCAACCATAACACATGCAACAATCTCCCCAAACACACAAGCCAAGCTTACAACAACTTTTGCAACTATACTAAAGTAAGGAATTAATGATAACACCAACAACATTGTGTTGACATAAAGACCAAAAACTCCAAGAACATCATCAATACTAGAAACAATCCAACATTCCCTTCATACAAGGGGTTGACATCAATGACAACACCCAAGCAACTCACAAACAACTCAAGCTTCCAACATCTCCAAAATTCTAATATATTTAATGATTCCCTTCATAATCTTAATCATAAACAAATGGGTAATCTATATTTTATATCTATAACAATAAAAAAAATCAAATTTCAAGTCATTTGACACAACTCTTTTATCACAAGAAGTTTCAAGCATTGAATAATTTTAAGAATATAGATATTATGTAAATTATAAATATCTAAATTATAATTTTTTATGGAAGTCATAAATTTATATTATAAACAAATATAATTTTAGATAATATTGGCAATGAATTTAAATTAACATGAGATAAGAAAAGTATTCTTGCCTATAACATATACCAATATTATATATATACATACATAAATACATACGTATGTACGTATGTACATACGTACATACATACATACATACATACATACACACACATACATGCATGCACATACATACATACATACATACATACATACATTCATATTATCACAATCTTGAAGTCTATTGGAAATTACATAGGGATATTAATGGAATGAATCAATGGTTCTTAGTTGAAGGGGTTGGTGACTTGTCGAATGGTATTCAATTGAAGGAATGGGAGTACATATTGTAGAGTTAGATAGTGTGCACTCTAGTGGGGATAAACCACATTATAACCTATGTCAAACATCTTACACAAATCCTAATACCAATAGATACTTATTGAATAAGGCCACACTATTATCTATAGAACATGTATTGCAATGCGATTCCCTAGGAGAAAAGGGAATAAAGACAACCCCAAATAGTTTTATATTTGACAAAGTTATTTCTAATTTAAATATTTTCCAAGACTATTTTTCTTGTAATAAATACATTAGTTGACCTAGATGCTAGTGTCACATAGCATAATTTATCCTATTATATAATCAAGTAATTATCTCTAAGTTTATTCTCATCAAGCCATTCTCAAGTTGTGAGGATGTAGGTCAATATTGGGATACCTTGTAACATCAACATTGAAATAATCCATAAAATAAAGCCATTCATAACAACATTACAAGATTGCATAGATGATTGGTATGTATGGACTAACCCAATTAATAGTTTGAATTAAATGACTAATTTAGAGACCAAATTCATTTTTAAAATTTGACATAGCTATCTCCAAGGAAATAAGATAACAACTAGATGATTTTCTACAATCATATGATGAGTGCTTTAAGCATTTTTTTAAAAAAATCACTAAGTCATAGGCAATGTTATAAAAAATTATAAACAATTTCAAGTGCAATATTTTTTAAAAAATCTATGTGGCATAAAGAGTTTTGGTAAAAACTATTAAATAGTTATAAATTAATACCAAAATATGAACAATGTTTAATTTACATACAATTTTTCAGCCATAATATTTTCAAGTGAAATTGTTTTGGTTGAAACCCATTCAATCAAAACCATCTATATTGTAGCCGATGTGGTATATTAACCCCTCTTTTGGACAAGATTGAATAAAATTTCAACTTTAGCTCCAAATTTCTTCAACTAAGGGTACTTTCATGAAAAACTAAAAAAGCCTTTCTATAAAGCTTGGAGTCTAGAATCCTGAAAGTTTATTTTTTGATATTTTTTTTATTTTTTATTATAATTAAAAAAAATATTACAAGCATGTTAGTAAAATAAAACTTGAGGTTAATTAGAAATTTATTAAACATTACAATATATTTAGGATTTAAAAAATATATGATACACCAAAGGAGATACTTTTCTCAAAGAGAGTATAATTATTTTTAAATGATAAAAAAATTAGAATAAAGTTGATGTCTCATTAAAACTATGTTCTAATTATATTTGATCATAAAAATTATTAATAAAATAAATATTAGTAAAAAATTAAGACTTCTTTCCATAAACTATATTTCCAAATTATCATTATGGGGTAAAAATATAGAAATAAATTAGCTCCATAAAAAATAATAATTAAATTCTTTTCTTAGATTTATAAAAATATATTCAACTAATTTAAAAATAAAATATAAACATAAACTACATTAAAAATTGTCCATCTCATTAATTTGCATTTTTTTAATTTAAAAAATAAATATCAGTTTTAGGTAATTCCATTTGAAAAAATATAATTGTGTTGGTTGTTCTTTTATAAAAACGTTATAAGATTTTAAATTTTTATCTGAAACATGCACTATCACTTACACATGCACCTATACTAAGCATGATTATTTTTTCCTATTTATAAAGACATTAAATGTGCTCATAAGGGCCGGGCCATCCCACATCTAAATGCAATAAATCAGTCTTGGTATTCAAGGAAGGAGCATCGTTGGCAGGTAACTAGAGCAGGGAGGACGCTAATCAACCGCTAGTTAAGGATGATTCCTAGCAGAGGTTGAGAGAGTTCCAATGAGGATCCTTCATTGAAAGAGGCTCAGGTATTGGAGGCTAAGGAGGTGGGGAAACTAACAGAGGAGCGTGAAAAGGGCTTTCAGTCTGACCAATACGATAAATGCCGCATTGGAACGGGTTATGAATCACACAGCTAATGAAAATTCCACAGCAATCGATGTAGAAGATGATGTATTTGGCATCACAATGAGCAAAGGTTTTGACATGCAGATCCCCCACACCATTCAAGCCCGGTGATTCAGCAAGACACCTTCAATAGGACATTGGAGGAAGGAGATTTTATAGATCGGGAGGAATTTCCTTCGCCAGTCAACATGAGCTGCAAAAAAATTACTTCAGATTGTGGAAAAACAAAGGGCAAGGGAAGAAAATCACATTAGGAGAAAACAAATATGGATGGGAACATAGAGGAATAAATTAAAATCACTAGCCTATTCAGATCAGGGAAAGGTTTCACCCTTCTCAAAGAGTCATAAAGATCTTTTCATGCAATATTAGGGGTTTAAATAGCTTTATAAAATGCTTGGTCAAGTGTCAAATGGACTTGTTGGAAATGCGAGAACTAGATGGGTTGCAAGTCGAGTAGTGTAAACTCCAAATTAACAATTCATTTTAATCAATATATATGGCCCAATCGCATGGACAAAAAAAGGAAACTTGGAGGGAATTAGAGAAATTCGTGGTTGTATTTCCAAATGAATTCCTCATATTGGGAGGAGACTTCAATTCCATACTACACAACCAAGAAAAGAGGGGTGGAGTGAGGACAAACTATCAATCCTAGATTGGTTTTGAAAGCTTTGTTGATGCCAATCATTTTTCTAGAGTTCCAAATGGCTAATGGACTACATACGTGGACTAACATAAGGCTAGGCTTCAACAACATAGTTGAGAAGCTTGATACATTTTTTATTAAAGGAAATTTGGGGTCCTTCCCTTTCACTTTGGAGAGCTCCATAATTCTTCCATCAAGTTCTAATCACTACTTTGTATAGCTGAATAAAGATGAATATAGCAAGTTGATTGAGCAATGGTGGGGTGAGTCTCAATCACTGCTCAGAACAAAGATGAATTACATCTCTTCCAAGTTGAAGATGATTAAACAATAATTAAGGGAGTGGAATAAGAAATATTTCAAATATATTTTTGAAACTAAGTATGGGCTTGAATAGGCTTTGCATTAGTTGAATGAGGAAGTAATACAAGTGTTGGTATGGACCAAGAAAAATATTTAAGAGAAACATTTGCTCCATGAATATGAGGAAATATTGGCAAAGGAGGATTTTTTATCACATCAAAAGTCTAGGGGGGTCTAGATATGTGAGGGAGATGAAAACACTAAATTTTTCCACAATATGACTAAGTGTAGAAGGGAATTGAACAAGTAATCCAAGCTCAAACTGGCTAATGGATCAATTTTAGAAGATTCAGATATTATTAGAAGGGAAATAGTTATCTTTTGAAAAAAAATTCTCAACAATTGTGATAGTTTGACTTTGCAGCTCAAAGCACCATCCTTCAAAACATTCCCAAACTTTTCACTAAGAATTTGAATATAATGCTCTTGGGATGAATCATAGAAGAAGATGTTAGAACAGTTGTAAATCAACTTTCCCCAGATGAGGCCTTGGTGCCAACTGGATATCCCACCAACTTCTTCCATAAGTGTTGGAGAATTATTCGCAAGGACATGGTGGAGGGAGGTTAACAAAATTCTTCAAGAACATAAACAACACATTTAGAGCCTTGATATTGAAGAAGGAGAAGGCCTCTTCGCCAAATGATTTCAAGCCTATCTCACTCTGTAATACCATATATAAAATTATTGCAAAGATAATGGCTAATAGGCTGAAGCAATTCCTACCTACAATCATCTAAGATGAGTAGACTAGATTTGTGCAAGGTACATCCATAATAAATGGGGATATCATTATGCAAGAAGCAATTGTAGTGTCAGAAAATGTATTCCTTTACATTTTCACACTATGTTTACATCCCCTTAATTAATTGGACTTAATTAAGCCTCTAATTGACCCCATAATGTCCTGAAGTTATGTATTTCATAACCCATTTGCACCACTTTTAATAAATTTCAAATATTAAAAAAATGCATTTATCTTATACTTTGTCCCCAACACCTTAAATTTTGGAAGAAATAGGCCTGGGACTCATTCACCATAATGGGACCCATTCGCCCTTGGGTGAATGTGTCCCACTACTCTATTTCCCTCAAAATTTTGATATGTTGGTGGTGACATCATAATATTTGAATTTCCACTTGCAAAGGTCGGTTATTGGGATCTAATTTTCAATAAATTAGGAAACACATATAATACAATGTCTTTTTATTAATTCAAAACTAACTAGCAAGAGGCAACTTTCCTATGATCAAATATTATTTTCAAGAGCATTGAAGAGAAGACTTATCAATCATTTGGAGCATCATTCAAGATCCAATCACCAAGTAAAAGTTTATGTTCATTCATGCATGTTTTTGGAGCTAACATTGTGATGTAGGTTTCAAGTTTCAAGCATCAATTCAAGCATCAAGATCCATCATCAATCACTTTGACTGTGTGGGCTATGTCTGAGGGTTATTATTATATGGGGTAGTTGTGTTTATGGGTTTTAATATTGTGGGTCAATTTTAAATGTGTTTGGAAGCAAATATAATTATAAGTAATTAATGTGATGTAGGTGGAGTTAGGATTTGGGTAACCTAGTTAGGTTCAAAATTCGGATGGACCTTTGAAAGGGTCTTTAAGAAGTGTTGTTTGGTCAATTTACATTGTTATAGTGTAAAAATAGACCCCTAAGGTCTATACCTTTGAGGTGGGGACCTATTGGACATATGATAATGCCCCCATAGGGAGTGATTTGACACTCCAAAATACTTCATTAAGAAAAGTGATGAGTCTAGCAATTGAGTGGAGTAGAAGGAATGAAGGTACCAACCCCATCCCTATAACTCATTTATGACAGAAGACCTTAGGCGATGGGAAATTCAAGTGTATATCTCCCTCTTAAATGGTGAAGAGACCCTCATTGAAGCAGGGGAGTACACTCTAAACCTACCCATCCAAGGCTCTCGAGTTGCAACCTCTTTATATCTTGTTTGTGAAGGAAAACTTGGTTGTTACCCACTTCTTCTTTTGGAGAATTTTTTAGTTGATTCTTGAAGGAGGAGATAATTTTGGAGAAGGATGGAATTCTTTCTTATGGAAATGGAAATTTCAAATGTAGATATTGTAGAAAGATAAGTTACTCTTCCATTTCTTATGGTTAGTTTTATCAAAGATTCTTTTCTCTATAGGCTTGTGTTGCAAAAAAAGAAAAAAATGTTAGTGAGGATGCTAGAGTGTTATTTTGTGTAATGGGTAAATGAGCTTGGTGTTGAAATATTACCATTAAACTCAATGGATACATAGTGGTTTCTTCTTTCTTGGGGGTTTGGCTAGAGTCCATGAGGCTTCATGACACCAATATGGGGTAGGGTGGAGAGAAAGTCCTTAATCATTGGCATGCAAATCATTTTTTTTTAATATTATTTGTAACATTGAAAGTTTAATCCAGATGAATTTCATATCTTATTGATGCAAGAGCATCCATGGTGTAAGGAAATCGTGCATCACCAAAAATATTTCTATTTTTATTTTATTGTTTTCAATAAGGGCTAAGTTGTGTGGGAAATAAATATTTTAATTTGCAAAATTATAATTTTCCCTCGTGGTGATTTGCAAATGCAATTTTTGAAGGAATTATGCTTTGATAAATGTTTCCAAAGCATCTCCAAAAGGAATATACTTCTTGGGAATCCATTTCCAAATGGGGAGAATTTTCTTACATGTTCTTGCATGATCATTTGCATGTCTTCCATGCATTTGCATGTTGGGGCCACTAGCCTTGCATGTCGGAACATATCCAAATTTAAACCCATTGGAGCCACCATAGATCAATGAAGATGCTAGAATTGACCAAAGTTGATTTGTTGAGAGATAAGCACCCATGTGAGGGTAATGAAAACAATTAAAAATTTTCATTTTTATCTTTGATTCTCCTCAAAGTGGGTGTGGTAGTTTGTAGTTAGTATTGGCAAGTTGTTTGGGTACACTGCAATGGTTTATCACTCTTAGACTTATTTAAATTGAATCCTTATCATTTAGAGAAGTTGGGCTTTGGGATTTTTATCAAGTGAGATGGGGAGATGTTGTCGAATTGAAGAGAGGATTTGAACACTCCATTTTTGTAGATTTATATTTGTATATAAGCCCATGTTTTTGGGAGCTAGTGAGCTCCACATTTTGAGAGATTGTAAGCTACTGAAGTCCATGTGAAGGGAGCTTGAGAGCTTCAACTAAAAGAAGTGGAAAGAGACCAAGAAGGAATTTTTGTTTCAATTTTGGAGGCGTGCTATAGATGTAAAAAGATTGATGATTTCATGGCTTGATTGCAACCTTGATTTCTAATGAAGATTGTAGGGTGAAGATGTTAGAGGCTTGTGATAGAACTCAAGTTAAAGAAGATAAATTTTGTATTGATATTTTTTGTTTTGTATCAATCATATTTTAGATTTGTAATGATTTTCACTAGCCCATATGGCTGCACAACCATTAGTTTTAGTTATTCTATGTAATTCTTAAATTTCCAAGAGATTTTGAATAAAAAAAGAACACTTCTTGTAGATTTTTTTGTTATTTCAAATAATTTCTAAGTTGAATTTTTTGATAGATGTGAGAATTTGAATGATATTTGGTTTCATATTTCATCAGCGATATCATAGCAGGAGTTCGTGAGTGTGCAAGCAAAAGTGTCAATGTGAGCGAATTTGCACCAGGACCTATGGTGGTGTGTGTGTGATTTATGTGTAACTAGATTTCCAAACGTGAGGTAGTTTACATGTGAAGAACTTGAGGATTTGAAGATTTTTGTTGAGTGTTTTTGAGGCCTTAAAATTTCAAAAGAAGAAAGGCAAGAATTTTTCCATAGTTGTGTATGTAGGTGAACATGATGGAGAAACTATTCCAAAAATATCCTTTGAGGAAGGCATAGAAAAAGGGAGTGAGAAGGAAGAGAAAAGTGTAGAAAAGGTTGAGAGGTAAAAATAAGGTGCAACAATTGAAGATGAAGAAAATTTTGCATTAGTGATTCAGGAAGTGAAAGCAGTGAGAAGTAAAGAGAAGAATGTAGAAGAGGATGTTGAAAATGAGAACAATGAAGATGCAACTATGTAACTTGAAGTTGTAGTGATGGAGTGTAAGTATTTTCCAAGGAATGGAAAAGATAAAGAAGATTTGTTAGAAAAAGAAGAAGAATAGATGGAAAATATTGTTGTTGTAGTAAAGGATGAAGAAAAAAATGTTGGTGCAGCAAAAGAGAATGAGGTAAATGTAGAAAATTTTGAGTTTATTTTACCTTTACTTGCAAAGATGAATGTAGAGGAGGTGGTTGAAATTTGGTGTATGGATAGTACATATTTTCATATAACAATTATAGAGGATGTAGCAGGTGAAGCTTGGTGGAGGTGGTCAGTTTGTGGTTGGTTGAATCCCAAAAAGAAGGAAATGAAGGAAGAAGAGATGTGGTGAAAGGAGAATAGTCTATGGTGGACGTGATTCCATGAGAATGATGAATAGAGTTCACACTTGGTGGAGGAGGATGACAAGTTTTCTAACTAAGTGTTGGAAGAGGTGAAAAAAAAAATTCTTTTTTTTTTTTTAATTTAGTGATGGAGTTTGTCGAGGATTTCTTGCAATCCAAAAAGGTGGTACTACCAGTCAACTCCATTTTTTGAATCCACATTCACAAAAATTTTCCTACCCCAGGTGTTTGATGCAAGAGCATCCAAGGTGTAATACAATCTTGCATCACCAAAAATATTGCTATTTCTATTTTATTATTTTAATAAGGGACAAGATGTGTGGGAAATAAATATTTTAACTTTTAACATTATAAATTTCTCTTGTGGTTATTTGTAAATGTAATTTTTGAATGAATTATGCTTTGATAAGTGTCCAAAGGGAATATGCTTCTTGGGTATCCATTTCCAAGTTAGGCCACTTTTCTTACATTTTCTTTCATAACCATTTGCTTGTCTTGCATGCATTTGCATGTTGGGGCCACTAGCCTTGCATGTTGGCGCATGTCCAAATTTGGAGCCATTAGAGCCACCAAAGATCAATGAAGATGCTAGAATTGACCAAAGTTTATTTGTTGATAGGCACCCATGTGAGGGAAATGAAAAAGATTAATTTTTTTAATTTTCTCTTTGATTCTCCTCAAAGTGGGCATGGTAGTTTGTAAGTGGTATTGATAAGTTGCTTGGGTATTACCACAATGGTTTTATCACTCTCACACTTCTTTATATTGATTCCTTATCATTTGGAGAAGTTGGGCTTTGGGAGTTTTGTAGGTGAGATGGGGAGATGTTGCTAGATTGAAGAGAGGATTTGAATAATCCATTGTTGCATATTTATATTTGCATATAAGCTCATATTTTTGGGAGCTAGCGAGCACCACATTTTGAGAGATAGTAAGCTAGTGAATCCCATGTGAAGGGAGCTTTAGAGCTTTAGCTGAAAGAAGGTTGAAAGAGACCAAGAAAAATAAATTGTTGTAGGTTTTGAGGTGTGCTATAACAACAAGAATATTGACGATTTCATGGTTTGATTGTAGTAGTGATTTCTTATGAAGATTGCAGGGTGAAGATGCCAGAGGCTTGGGATAGAAGTCGAATTGAAGGAGATAAATTGTGTATTCATATTTTTTGTTTTGCATTAGTCATATTTTAGATTTGTAATGATTTTCTTCAGCCTGTATGGTTGCACAACCATTAGTTCTAGTTATGCTATACAATTTTTGAATTTCCAAGAGATTTTGAATAAACTAACACTTCTTGTAGATTTTTAGTTAATCTCAAACCATTTCAAGGTTGCATTTTCATATTGTTGTGAATGTGTGAATGTGTGAATGAGGGATGGTTTCTTACTTTATCACTTATTCAATGAAAAAAGAAATGTGTAACAAAGCAAGTTCTTATTTATTGGCATGAATTATGGTTCCTACTCTTGAAAAGGTTGTAGAAGAAATATTGGATCCCAAGGTTCCTTAGAGAGTTTTGATTTGGTAAAGAAAATATTGAGAAGAAATATTAATATCTATATATACTATCATTTTTATCCTTCTTAACAAGGTAGTTGCAATGTTATAAGATTGTGACAAAAGATTATGAAACCATTTTATAAAGACTCAAGATAGTTATAATATGTATTATAACATTCCTAGAAATTAATTTCTTTTATAATAAAAATACATGTGCAATATATTCAATCAAGTTTATATTCAAAATCAAGAATTAAAAAAAATATATATATATATTATTTGAGTTGGAAAATAAGAAGATAAATATTTTATAGCTAATATTTTTTTTAAGTGAAAGTAAATTGTATGAGAGATGATTTAAGAAAGGAATATATAAGGTATATTTATTATATTCAATTATTCTTATTTATAATTTGATTTAAAAAGAATGCATCTATGAGAACATAAAATTGTTTACATTAAATAGATCTATTTTATAAAAACAAAATCAACAATTGCACCCATATAGTCTATCCATCTCTCTTTATCCGTCGATTATAGTTTGGATGATCTTTATCTATCTCTGATCTAGGAAAGATCTGGACGTCTCTGATCCTAAGGAGAATATGGTCAGTGGGGTCTATTGCTTAGCTCAAGATCCTCTTTGGTCGATGATATCTATAGTAGGGCTTCACTTCGCACCGAGGAAAGTACAGGTTCCAAACAGTAGGAGCAGGTTTGAGTAGGCCGTCAAGCATAGTAAGAGCTAAAAGTGGTTTTAGGATTGGAACGAATAGTGGGCGTGCTCCTTATGATTCGCTGTAGTAAGTGCTCTAATAGGATATAGTGGCTATGGGTCTAGGAGACTAAATATGAAAAAGGTTTTGGAATGAAGATCTTGTCTTAACATATCAGATACTAGGTCAACAAAACTCTACTAGTTCATGAGCATGGTGGGTAGCTGCCCTAACCTCGATAGTAGGGCACAAATCAACAAATCGAATTCATATCAAACTATTCAAATATATAATATGTTATATAGGTTGATATATAATACATTTAAAACATATGTTTATTTTATATATTAAATATCATAATACATTATATATTTCACGTATATAAAATTAAGTATACTATATATTATATATAACACATATATATTAAAATAAAATTTATCAAAAAGAATCATATAAATTAAAATGTTAGAAAAGAAAAGGCCACAGAGTTGTTGGCATCTCTGTCGCAACTTGCCCATGTCATATGGGAGTCGCGGCTCCTACATGAGAGCTACGACTCCCATATGGGAGTCATGACCCCTATTTCATAAAGGAAAGATTTAATCATCTTATTATTCATTTCTTTTGATATCACATCTTTGCACCGAACTGAGCTATTCTGAAAAAATAGAGGTGAGATGGATATATATTAAAAAAATAAAAGTTTACAACTCTATTTTCTCAAAGGATGCGGGAATTCATTGTACAATGCAATGAGGTTGCAGATAACAAATCTGCAGTCATAAAGAATAAAAAGAGAGAATGGGTTATATAAGATTAAATAAAATGAACAAAAAATATATCTATTTACAAATTTAAGAACAAATGAGAAGACAAAAACTCTAGATGCAAATTAAGAAGTGGTAAATCTGAATATTCTTTAGATGCATATATATCCACATAAGAAATACCTATGTAAATATATATTTAAATCTGAGCAATTCTTACACAAAATGAATAAGAAAAAAAAAGAAATAATATATCAACTAAAGAGGGAATAAGATTATCAACTCTTCAAAAACTTAAATTAAAAAAGTGAGGTAGATAAGATGTCTTAGGAAGATTTCATGGGCGAGGATTCAAGCTAAGTGTTAGTGACTGTTGGCAACATTTAAGAGGGAGCTACATCCTCAAGGTATTTTTAAGATTTTAAATCTAAATAATTATAAATTCAATTCAAGGAAAGTGTCAAAAAAATGTGTGGCACTTGTGTTATATCCACTTTAAAATATGGGCATGACATCTTTAAGTTATCTCCCACACTTGAGTTAAGAGGTGACCGCACAAAGGTGTGTGGTGTGTACCATAGATATATACTACCCAGATTAATACCCTAATTAATGTATTAAAAGGAAAAAGAAAAAAAGACCAAAGTTATTGAGTTTTCTTAACAAAAATTCTGAACATGACAAATTTCAACATCCACATGTGATTCATACAGTCATCTAATCACTTCATGAAAGAAAGGCCTAACAAGGGATTCAAACCTTGGTTATGGAGATGGCTATTTACTAGCTGATATATGATAATATTTCTTTTGTGATTCCCATATTTCTACCACAGTCCTTCTAACAACAAACCTTAATGCATTTAAAATAATGGTAATACATCGAATTGTACATTATTGTGATTGTAATGTGAATTACTGTGACTTTTGTAAAATTAAATACACATGCTTAGCTCTTTATGACCATCTTATCAACAAATGTGTTAACAAATCTTTGGGTTTAGTATTCTCTAGCATTTAACAATGATAAATTACATCAATTGTCTTAATCAAACACATTTCTAGCTACAACTCGGATGCTCCCATACATATTAGTTTTCATCTCTTTCTATTACTTGAAACTGCACCTTACATGGTTCGTAAAAGGAGGCTCAAACAAAGAATTATTCACCAATGATAGAAATAACACTATAGACATTAATAAATAAATAAAAAGTTGATGCAATCACACTCTTTATTTCAGTTACCCATCAAACTCCATGCTTGATAGGAATGTTCAATGTTTCAAATGGATCAAATATTTCTGTTTTTCTCCTTTCCTATTCCACAGGAATAACATTAGATAATAGAACACTCTTCACTCGGATGCACATGTCGATGCCGTTGAAGATTTGGCGACCCAATAGCAGGATGGGCTCAAACACTTTATAGCTCATACGATCTATGGCTCCACAAGCTCTATCGAACACCCATAGATATTTATCAATCCACGCCCGCTCTTGTCGTGTCACTGCCACCGTTGTCTTCTTGTTATTCTCAGATTGCCTCCATAAGATCCTTTAACTGCTATGATATCAAAATGTTGGAGAAATCAGAGATCATCTATACATAGTAATTAAAAAACAAATATCGATCATATTATTGAGTTGGCAACCAAAGCATTAGAATATGGATTTTATAAAGTCTTCTCAATGAATAAATTCTCAAACCACCATATTTAAAGAACTCTTAACTAACTATTAACTAACCTAAGTCATTAAGGCGACTTTACTAATACAGTATTTAATATTCCTATAGTAAATTCTACGAAACACTTGAATCTTTTTATACAAGTTCAATGGTATAGTATGAGGTTCAATGGTATAGTAATGCCTATGGAAAGGATAAAAGGTCAAGTAATGGTGGTTATTCGTTTGATAAGGGGAATGGAAATTGAGGGCTTCATTAGTATAGTTCATGTCTTCTAGGTCTAGTGAAAGGACAACTTTGCAAGGATCCACCCCTATAGTCCTATGCCTTGCCAAATATTTACATGTTTTTATAGATATACCTATTTCTCTTTTAGATTGTGTGTAAGGGGCTATGCCTAATTCTGCATTCTTAGCTTACAAATTACTTTGTATATTGGTAATCTAGACATTCATTTAGATTTGAAGGTTTTAGATAGTGAATAGTTTTAAGAAACCATACCATAACATGTATTTTTTATAAGTTTTGACCTAAATTGGTAAATTTTCATAAATAGATCTCTAACACTTGGAAACCTCTTATTGAATGGAAATATAATCATTTACACTTGTTTTAGTGGATCTTTCATAATTTGATTTGGTTATGTGAAAAATGAGCATATTTTGTAATTTGGTTTGTGGGTTGTGAAAGAGAATTTCTTGAGCATTAGACCTTTGTTTACTTATTTTGATGCCCATAATGACTCCTTTACTTTTGACCAGTCATCTAGGTTATATTTCCTTATTTAGCTCTATAATTTTTGGAGATTGTGATCTTTTATAGAAATCATTAACTACCTCCCAATGTGATAGAAAGTTCTTCAAACTGGGGAGGAATTTAGTAGGTTTATTTTATAGGTGGGAACGAAACCTTTAATCATGTTATTACACCTCACAATTCAAAAAATAATGACATTGTAGTAGAATATTTCATAGCTCCTTAAAATAAGTAAATAAACACATGGTTGATTGCTCCTTCAAAGGACATGGGGGATGGTTTCTTCTTCCATCTCTTCAAGCCCATTGTGCAAGAAATAAATTGAGTTAGAGGGCCTAGAGGATAAACCAAATAAAATTGTATTAACATTCAAGGGAGTGGGAATGACTTGGGAGCAATATTTGATTGAGAAAAAGAAAGAAAGAACCTCATAGTAGCACACATATAATGAAATGAAAGTAATCTACATTGAAATAGTCCATAGATAAGAATGTACTATAATCAAACTATTAAAATTATGAGGGATACACCTCTTTAGATTTTGGTAACCTATGATCTAGTAAATCACATGTTACCAAAATCATTACTTAAACACTATTTTGTACAACACTTAGATGCTTAATCTAAATTTATTAATAAAAAATAAAAATAATAAAATGAAAGAACTCTAACTTTTCTTTTTATTTTCTTGTCTATTTATTTATTTTTTTAAAAGTAAAAGGAATTAAGCCGACTTTATATATTATATAGTAGAAAATATTACATCATATAAAATTGTAGTAGCTTTTTCCGGGTTCTTGGATAAAAATTTCACCTAAATTTCCATCCTATTTAGATACAAAATGATATCATGATGCATAATGTGTCGTAGATACAGTTTAACAAAATGTGATGTCATGCCCATAATTTCATGCCAGAAAAACCCAACTATTTTTTTTTTTAAAAAACACATTAGTTAGGATAACTATTACATTGGCTAAGTGTCATGCCCACATTTAACGTTGGGTCTAAATACAGATGTCACAACCTGTACATTTAGCCATTACCAACAATATTGTAATAGCATATTTGGATCAATTGGGATTTTAATGGAAAAGGGTTATATTGTTAATTTTCTACCAAATTATCCTCTTTTTAAATGGCCTTCAAATTAAATAATAACATCATTATTAAATCATGCTAAAACATTATTACCAAAGTTTACATTAGACCTAATAAGAATACCCATGTGAACTCTCCAATTGTTATATTAATATTATTTCTTTTATTTAGCCATCATAATAATATTATCTCAATTTAGCATTAATAACATTGCCCTTATTTAACCATAATAACAATAATATCCAATTTCAATATTACTTTTATTACTATTTAATCAAACTAACAATAATGTTTATTTATTTATAAAATAATATTACTAAAATAATGTTTTCATTAGTTTATCCTAATAAAGCACTACCCTTTAATATCAATAATTTATAAATTTTATCATTACTATTATCATTATTATTTTGTATTATCAAATCAAAATGTTTCTTAATACCAATATTAACATTACATATAATTTTAATATCTCTTTTAATAATACCCTTGCTATCAATAATTTAAATTGATATTACCATCAATTTCTTTTTTTTAATTTACTACTTATTACCTTATTAAACCAATATTACTATACAGATAGAATAAAACCTTTTGGATGTCTACATTTTCACTTTCAACTACTATTATTATCCAAAATATTAATGTTAATATTGTACTATAAATCTAAGTTAAATTTTGTTATGTCTACTCATTTCAACTTCTCATTCACTTAAAAAAATGACATGTCATTTTATGTAATAAATCTATGTTCATTTTATTTATTGTGATGCTATAATGTAAAAGAAGATTGAGCTTGAGTATATATTTTTAAAATTACTTCTTGTTTTTAAATGGCTAAAATTTAAAAGATAAAATGACTTATTTTTTATAATTATTTTATTTTATTTACGTCAAATTAACATTATTTTATTTATTATATAATATTTATATTAAGATAAATACTTAAATTACTTTTATTATCAATCATATAATTTTTTTAAACCAAATATTAATATTAGCAATTAAAAATAATATATATTGTAGTACCGCCCCTTTAATATTTATACTAATAATTGTGTTAATAATCACCGCTAAAAACACTCCACGCTAATATAAATTATTATTTATATCCTTCTTCGCAAGCACCATTCGGCAGCCTAAAAAATAAAAATTATTTATATCCTTCCAACACTAGATGCTTTTATCTCGCCGACTTAATAGATGAGGACCTAATATTGAGTGCGGGTGGTACAGTCGTTGATTGAAATAAGGCAAGGAATATTATTTACTTATTTTTGCCTTCCTATATTTTGCAGAAGTTGTGTGAACCTCATTAGGGAGAGGACCCAAGAGGTTGTGCACCCTAACCTCAAGGCCTCCTAGTTAATTCTCTAATGCGGAAATTTTAAATCACTCCCACTTTTACAGGCCATTCTGGCAAGTCCCCTCGCTAACTTCGCTTTTAGGGCCACACCATCAAATATGATGCCACATCAACATGCTTTTTGTCAAGGTGTCTAAAAAGGCCCAAAAAAAAAGTGCTACCAATACTTGTGCATTCACATCATGGATAGTTGAACGCTGATGTGGCATCACATGATTGGTTACTTTTTAGATCAAAAGAATACATTTTGTTTAATTATGGGTAGTCAAGTCACAACTATTGACATTATATAAACAACTACTATTACAACTATTAGACATTATATTAACAACTACTATCACAACTATTGAAACATGCTCAACTATTGGGTCCTCTCCCCTACTCTTTCTTTCCATGAGTTTATTCGTTTAAATCTTCCTGCACTGTTCTTTTCTATCTTATACATTTAAAATTCATCTTTGTTTGCAGTGATTAGCAGGTCTTTCCTTTTTTTAATCAAAAGGAAAAGAAAAGATTCACAGTTAATGTTTGGGACATTCCAGCCAACAAGGGTTTTGATTATATATATATATCATTTCCTTTACTCCCATTTGCACATAAGTTCTATGCTGCCTTTATGGAAATTGTAGCATTTTCTTTTTGTTGTTTTTCGTTGTTCAATAATATGCACAGGGATTTAATGTTATATTCATTTATTTTTATATAGACACATTTTTTAATTTTGCTTATTAATTTCCTTATTAAAAGAAATGCAGATTTTATTTGAATTTTTCTGATTGCATGACTCTTAAATTTCAACATTTTTATTTTAAGAATTTATTTAGAAACCCTCCACATTTTCCAGCAATGGCAGGCATTAAAATATATTGCATTTTTTTCATAATTTGTTTTGGGAATGAAGAGGTTGCGCCTCCCTTACAGCAAGCTGCTGTTCTGAGGACGTGCTGCGGCAGGGGTTACCCTGACCGCCCTCCTTAATTTTCCTCCTGTCTTTTTCGTATTTAAGTTTTTTGTTTTTTTTTTTCTTAATAAAATAATATGCCTGTTCAACAAATAAAAAGATGATATATATGTACAATATCTATAATACATTTTTTTATCCATGCATATTTTAATTTTAAATAGTTTTTTTATCATTTTGCAATATATCAATTATAATTTTACACCAAAGGCGTGTCCCTCATTGAGCTTTCCAAGCTCATTTTTGCAGTGGATGGCTGGAAACCACAGAGGCTCTCGGCAAGGTTCTTCATCTGTGCACAGCCGTTGATCCTTTTTCCAAGCATTTACTCGGGTCGTCAGGATTACTGTTGCTGCCTGTTTGGTCGTGGCAACCGTTGATCTGTCCGGAAGCAGGTTGGTCGCGCTGGCCCTGATACGCATTAACTCCACCTTCCTTCGTCTCCATACAGGTGTTGGTGTTCAAAATATCTGCGTTTAATTCATCTTTGCCGCTTCATTTACTATTGTGTACCCTCTGCTACGCATTAACTCCCGTTCACCGCCTTCTGCATTCATTTACCCAAGCGTCAAAAAAATATCTGCTTTTGTATTACCGTCAAAAATATCTGCTTTTGTGTGCATTTGGATTGTTCACATTGCAAGCTCTGCATTCCGCTTTTGACATCGCCTATTTGAGAACAGCCCAGTCTCATAACGGTTTCGCCCGAATCTTCAGGCAAGTCAGTTTTCGTTTTGTTTCACCTTCCTCTTCGATTCTTCATTACCTTCTTTTTATTACCAAAATAATGCTGGGTTATGTATGTGCAGGTAATTCGTTGGTGCGGTCTTCCCTTTTGTCTTCTTTGACAGAAACAAATACTTTCGCACAATCTTCAGGTACATAACTGCTTCCCTCGCCGTTCATGGTTTCCGCTTCTCCAAACTCTTCGTTGCTAGAATGCTTTTTGCCATATTTTCCTGCTTCCCCTGCTGCTAAGGGTTTCCATCACTCCAAACTCTGAAACCGTGGATCATAATTATATTTATTTATTTGCTTGAGTGTTTCTAAAGCCGTTTCAAAAAACCCATTTTGTGCATATTCTGCAATCATTGCATTCCTTTAGATGACATCTCTTTCAGGCATTCGGTCAAACATTTTGCGTGCAAAGTCTAGGCTTCCCCATTTAGTAAATATTTGTACCAGTCAATTTGCAATCCATGAGACCGGAGTTATTTGAGGATTCTACCACATTTTGCATGCAAGGAGGGAGGCTGCTCCATATCCTGTTCCAAGGCTCCCATTTTGGCTATTGTGCAACATCTCGTTTAAATCTCAGTAAAGTTTGAAGACCATAAGAAACACAAATACAATAGATTACTCAAAACTCCTTCCATTTCCCATCTCTAAATTCTAATTGCTGCATAGTTTTCAATCATTTTGTTCCTCTTTAAAAGATTATATAGGGTTAAAGCTAGACTTCATCAGGAGGCAAGAAGAATGGGTGACAAATTTGAAAGCTTCACAATAGGAAAATTATGGTCCATTTCAATTGGTTTAGAACATAATAATAGTTTAAACAATAATATCATTCAAGGACTAACTAGGGCAACACTTTGGTCAATCTATTCTTTAGAAACACAACCATACAAACCAACATTTAAATGACATCAAACTCGGATACAATCAGGCTATGAGCCAAAAAAAATAGACCATTGTTACATTCTTTGACTCAAGTTTTGGGGGTGCTGCTTTGTGATAGAAATCTGGAATGGGATTTGCCTTAAATGAGAGCCTTCTCCTCATCTTCTTCAACTGCTCTTCCTGCTTTTCCTGTAATTTTCTGTGAAAACACATTAGCAGAGATTGAAACTCCAATTTGTGTCTTGTTTGGAGATGTCGTGTTGCTGTGGCAGCTGGGTGAGTGCAGACCTCTTGCAACTGTCCTGGCGACAACAGGGAATACCCATGCCATTTTAACAAAGGCCTTCACTAAAGAGACTCAAGTAGTTGGACAATGTAAGGTCTAGATTCATTTGGAGTGCACGTACATCATCCTGTACAGCATTTATTTGAGCCTCTAAAGGGATTTTATATAAAATAACACTCTTTGAAAAATTGCAGTTAGGCTCTGTAAATTTTCTTTTCATAAATGTTGTGAGATTCTGAATGCTCATTACAGTTTCCTGGTACCAGGCTAAATGAAAATTCAGAATATAGAAGAAAAAAATAAAAATGATGAAGGTATTCAACTTATTCCACCACATGGGCCCCTATGCCATGGTGACTTGTCTGTAACTTTTACACTATCCTCTTCATTCAGTTCTAATTTAAAAAAATTCAAAAAGACTTTTATCTTAATATTAGTTGATTTATTTATTATTTTTTAAACCTTGAAGTTTAACTAGATATAAGAATCAAACACTTCAAGTTTGGTTTTTCTATCAGTTGCTGCCTGTTGTGTGCAAATAGATAAATTGCAAGTTTCTACTGTTACCATATAATCTTATAGATGCATGGTCATGGCCAATTGCAAAGTGGAAGCAAACCCTTGTGATCAACGAACTGTTGAACAATGTACACTGCTCTTGAAGCTTTACAATTTGCTACTTACCAAGGGCTGTAAGTTTGGAGCAGAATTTGCATAAGACAGAACTATCTTTTACTTTAAATTTGGGTACCCCGCTAGGCATATTGCATTCAAGTCCTTAACCTGACACACCATACACATTCTGCTTACTACACACAATCTCCCTGAAGACTAATCTACATATCTTAAATTATTGTAGACGAGTAATCTCAAGAACATGCTTTCACAAGGCAAAAAAGTACACTCAATCACCTGTTGACAATTTGTATTTACTACAAGTGTGTGAGGTCCCTATAAACTGTTTGACCCCATGAAAGAGTGAGACAACATCTTATTGAATATGATTATTACACTGTACACAGGCCGCAATGGCTTAATCTAATAGCAGCCCATAATGCTCATTTTTAATTGTGTGCACTGTTTTTTATTATAGGGTAGCTGCTAACCATAGTGTATAGCGGTGAAACTAAAAGCTTTGGAAGAGAGTATGGATATCTATCGAAGGATAATAGAATGGGGATTTTTTGTCAGATATTATAGTTGGAAATGCTCTGGTTGACATGCACGCAAAAGTGGAAGCATAGAGAAGGCAGAAAAATGTCATCAGTAATTTCAGATTTGTATTTTAATTCTTGAAATACTATACTAGAATTTTGAGAGAGTATTATCTCTTCTCTGCTACTGTATACCTCTTCATCATGCAACATCAATGTATACTTTGGTACTAACCCCAGTTGCATTTTCAGGACCTCTATTCCTTTGATAGGCAAGTATATCTCCTTTATCATCAACTCCCAAAAAAATGGACACTCCCCAACCACATCATCATCAAGCTCTCTTTGATGTCATGAGATTATTGCCCCTCACCTTGCTGTTTATGACAGTCTATATCATGCACTGTATTATGGTTTGGTCATTACCCCTCATGACTACCCATCTCAGCTTTTGACTGTCCGTAATAGTGCATACTGTCCATGGATATTCAATTCTCTAAAACCCTTTAAGAACCTTGCTAACTATCACCATCACCCTTGACTGTCAAACTTTCCCTTCACTGGGTATCTTCTAAGTTGGTTCAAAAAATGAAATTACCATATTTCTTAGAAAATAAATTTGAATAGTAGTTCATATTCTTTCTCTTCTAAATCACCAAGATTCTATGCGGCTGAAGTGAGAGCTGGCTAAAGATATCCCAATCTTTTTTCTGAAAGAAGAAATTTAATTAATGAAAACTAATATACAAAAAAATGCATCAGAAAAATAATATAACTGTTGTTATAAACCAACAACTTATTAATCAGCTAGATAACTGTCCATGAACCATGAGTCCAACAAAGAGCAATAATGATCTATAGAATCATGATGGACGAACCCAACATGGCATTGTCATATAAAACAACAATTATTTTGCAAATTGTTGCTGAAAACCAATCGGTTCTGCTACACATAAGAGTCCATTTTCCCAACATCAAATAGTAGAAAGCTGTCTCTGTGTATGCTCCAATACAATTGATGGAATTGCAAAACTGTTGTATCATATCGATGTCATTGCATTCGACAAATTCACTGCCAACCATTTACCATCAGAAAATTCATCAATAACAATTTTCCATCGGGTGAATTTGTCATGATGGTGAATTTCCCCATCGTGCTTTCATTAGAATTTTTTTTCCCTATCTTTCTATTTGCATATACATCGGAATGTTTCTTGATCTCACTAACAAAATTATACAAAGAAGGTTTTGTATCTATTTGGTTTCGTAGTTATTCAAAGCCATATTATTAGAAGTGGGTTTGAATCCTATATATCTTTTTATCTTAATCTCTTGTACTTTCCTCATTGTTATATAGGTGAAGTTATCTTAAACTAGATATTTGTATATAGTTTCATACAATAGATTCTTGTGAAAGCTCTACAACTTCAATTTAGAGAATAAATATTGTATACAGTTTGTAACTTGATATCTAGAAATGTAATTTAAATTTGGTTCTCTAGCATGTCCTAAATTTAGATAGTAGGCACACTTACTAGATAGTAGGCACACTTACTTTCTACAAAATAAGGTATATAGTATTTAGCTTCAAGTAGTTTGATTTCTCATTTATAATTTTGTACATATATAATCTTTAACCTTACTCATCACAGTAGATGAGTACTACTCCTCCCCATGTCCCTAAGATTATCCAACCCATGGTGGCTGACTCATGTGCATCTGTTAATAGTCCAGAGAATGTTGGAATAGATGTCACACACCTCGCTGCGACCATATCAACCAGTTGCCAAAGCATAGTCCACAAATTTAAGGACGTTTACCAGTCATCGCCCTCAGTTCAGGATGTCGACATTGAACAATTGTAGGAAACACTTGCCTTGTTTCGAAAGAGCTGCACAAAATTGGAGGGTCTATGCACTTTCCTAAGAGAAATATTTTATGACCGCCAATACCAACAAGATGGAATGGCTGCTCTGGTGCATGCATATGAAACATACCTCCAGAATATGTGATAGTTTAGTTTAGCTTGCTACTATTTAACCTTTGTACAAATCCATAATTTTTTGATATTAGTCCAATCAGAATGCGTATACTTTGATGCTATGTAACTAACAAATACATATCCATGTACATAATATGTGCCATTTTCTCACATTGTGTGCACTTTTCCCATATATTGCTCAATATGTAAGTGCCTTTCAAATTACTATGATCACTATCTATTGTAACTACCACAATGTCTACTCTTAATCTATGTAATCTATTGCATAGCAACTTTGAATTACTTGCTCTCTTCTAAATTATATTTGTACATCCTTTTAATTTAGTTCTATGATGTTCTTGTTCAATTTCGTATGCTTCTCACCTTATGGTATTAGGCTAGCAAATACACCTACACTTTTATTCTATGCAATTAGTTGCTCACTTCTAAAGTTTGAGCTAGCCCATGCTTTTTTAGTCTACAAACGCTACAAATGCATCTTACTTCACTTTATTTTCCCTACAAAACAAGAGATTGCCACAAAACCTTAAAATCACATCTTATGCCATACAATGGTTTCTCGCATTTTCCTTTGCATTTTTTTTAGGCATTGCTTATGCTTGCTACACATAGTAAACCAAAACTTACTTCCAATTGGTGCCTATTATAGATCACAAATCCTATACATGAAATACAATCTAACAAAACCTCCTTGCACCTTCTCCAAGCTCCAAGAAATCCAAGGACTTTCATACTTGAATAAAATCTTTCAATTTTGTTCATACGAAAGGTTGTACTGACCAGTTTGCATTTCTTGATTACTACTATAACTTTGTTTTGATACCTAAATTCCATACTCACTTTGCTTGCAGGCCCTCCACTTCCACTATCTTCCACTATTGTCATGTCTACTTTAACTACAAATGCCATTGCCGACATCCTTTCAGGCATTCTTGATGTTGATCCCTTTCTACAAGTTGCATCTATCGACCCTATTCAACAACCACAACCTACGCTCCCCAAGTATCGTATTCAACTATCAGATGGAACACACACACACACCCTGCATTGCTGCCCACGCAGTTCAATGAGCTTGTTTTGGAGGAGGCTTTAGTCAAAGGCTCTATTGTCCACCTCAAAGAATACATCTGCAGAAAGTTTCACAAATTCACGTTCGTTCACAATTACCTTCTTTAATTTGGTTCCTCTTCTTTACACATGTACATAGCATTCACTTTCAAGTTGTCCTTATCATTGCAGGGCTATTGTAATTCATAGCTTGGAAGTCATTACAAACAATGCCTCAATCATTGGAGCTCCAACTGTGATTAATGAAGCTACAACCTGTATGCCCTCTAGTAGCTCTCTGGGTTCATTGTCCAGTAGTCCAAATCCCAACACCTCACTCAATGCACCTGAACCACATCCCATTGCATCCTTGACCCCAAACCATAAAAATTGGTCCATAGAAGGTCGTACCTTGAGTAAGAGCCCAATTCATCATTACAAGAATGCAAGTAATGATGGGAAAGTTTTTGGCTTCGATTTTGTAGATACCACAGGATCTGAGATACATGTAACCTGCTTTAACGAACTTGTAGACAGGTTCTACGATGTGATAGAGTCTAATAGCACTTATGTCATCTCAAATGGCTGCATCAGAGTCCGAAACAAAAAATACAGTAGCGGCCACAACCCATATGAATTATTCCTACACAGCTCCTCAACCATCAATACATCCACTTGCATAGAGTCCACAATACCCACCCACAACCACCATATTAAAAGCATTGAATCATTGATGTCATTACCCATTAACTCCCTTGTAGATGTCATTGGTGTCCTTCTATCTATCTCTCCTGCATCAACCATTCGCAAAAGGGATGGCTCTGAAACAATAAAGTGTACAGCCACAATCATGGATATGTTAGGTCGAACCATTGATATCACACTTTGGGGTAGCCATTTCCAAATCGTAGGGAAGCAACTAGCTGGCCTTCCCCTACAACCCAACCCACCAATTATATTGATCAAAAGTGGTCGGATAACCTCATGGTCTGGAAAATCTATTGATACCATCTTTCCTACAACCATTGTAATCAATCCTAACTTGGTTGAAGCCTCAACATTGCAAACATGGTATGCCAGTATAGGGATTGGCCTTCCTTGCCTTTCCCTCTCAAAGAGCCAAGTATCAACCGACAAATTTGAAAATCCGATTCTTATTTCAAGTATTGTGAATCCAACCTCTCTTGAAAAACAAAATATTTGTGTTAAGGCCCGTATCACAAAGCTCCACTTAGACAATTTCTACTACTTGTCTTGCCCTCAGATGGTTGACAACAAAAAATGTAAGAAAAAGGTTCTACAAATTACCCCAAGTGCTTTTAAGTGCCCCAAGTGTTTTGCAGAGATGGCTACATGTGATTTTAGCTACATGCTAAAGATGGACTTGCAAGACGGGACAGGTCATCTTCTTGATGTCACTGCTTTTGAAGAACCAGCAACAACGTTGTTTGGAGTTTGCGCAGAAGATTTGCAGCTCCTACTAGTAGAACCTAATGGTCGTAGCCAGATTTTGCAACCAATTCTCAACCACGAGTTCCTGCTAGCACTGTCCATCCAATCAAATACTTTCAGTGGCCGTGAATCTCAAAGCATTGTTATTACAGCTATTAAGCGCGCTTAGATTTTCTATTGTACTCTTTTCAAGTATGCTTATTGCATCATGTACAATTATCCACTTTTTGTAACCACATCAAACAATCAAAAGAAAAAATTACTTTTTGCAATATTGAATTTGAAAAACATATATACATCTTTCCATATATACATGTTTCATGGTAAATTTGGAGTTACCACTATTTAGTAAGCTTTTCCATTGTACAATTGCAAACTATTAAATTACATATGCCATCACCATTTAGCGGTTACCGTAATTCCATTTGCACTTAATACATTTGCGTTTTTATCCCTTTCAAGTTTCAGGACATTTACTATAGCACAAAAAAAACATAAACAAACATTTATTCATTCGTATATTTTGTTGTTTCAAACGATCCCAAACAAAAATGGTTTCCTTTCAATTGATGCTTACACCAACCAATGCTTTCATATGGTTGTGAATGTTTTTCTTAGAAAATTGACATTATTGCATCCATTCGGATACCTTTAACCTTCAATATTTTAGTCTTCTCAAATACAAAATTTACTTCTAATTTCCAACATTTTTATGTAAACTTGCAGCAATTTTTAAATGGATTTGGAAAACTCAAGATTGCAACAAAAAAGAGCACGCCGTAACCAACAAGAGCGCACCCGCTACCATGAGAAGAAAGACGTCATCAATACAAGAAGACGACAAAGGAAAAAAAGCATGGCTAATGACACTTCCACTTCCACCCTCCCATCCTCTGCTACACCCTCCCACCTTCAACTTGACAATACTAGAACACAAGCACATACAGAAACCTTGGCTAATGCCACTTCCACTTCCATACTCCCATCCTCCGCTACACCCTCCCCTCTCGATCCGACTCCAAACTTTGGTCAGACCTTCCTTGCTACTAGATCTTCCTTCCATTCTACGCTTGACAAACTTTCAATCATGTCAACTTGTATAGTTTGCATGGAAAAATATCCAGGTATTAAGACAAAACTAGTACTTGGACTACCTACTTGCTACAGATGTGCAGCTGAAAAAAATGGCAATCGGTTCTCCAAATGGAATAACATGGATCCTGGTGAGCAACCTCCATGTTTATGAAGACTAACTCAAGTTGAAGAGATGCTAATAGCTAGAGTCAGCCCAATCCTTCAAGTCACCTATGCAAAAGGAGGGCAACTAAAATATACTGGGCACACTATTAGCTTCCCTCAAGATATCTCTATGATTGCTACCCACTTACCTAGACGTATAGATGAACTAGACATCTTATTGGTTAATAGAAAAAACATTGGCCAACAAGACTATAGCTTCTATGTGAGTAGAGGTCGCGTATACGAGGCCCTACATTATAAAACCTCACATGACCCATACTATAGAAATGTACAATTAGATGTGGCTGCTTTAGCATGTCTACCAAGTGCTCCCACTAACATTTCCGACCTCCTATCTATAACTACCACAATTACTAGCACCCCACCTACAAGCTCTAACCTTAACGATACTACAACCGTCAACCCTACTGAAGAAGACATTCATCCCTCTACTTCCTTTGTAGCTAACCTTCCCCCAACACATACAGAAGTTGAAGAATTGTGTTCTTTATTGCAATTAGGTCAAGGCTGACCAACTTTATGTATGGATTGGCCACCCCTTTCACCATCACCCGTCAATGAACACACCACTGAAGGATTGTTTGTTATGGCTTTCCCAACTCTGTTTCCAAAAGGCGTCGCCGCTTTCAAGCAACAACACATGCAAGAAGTTAAGTTGCATGAATATGCTCTCCACATGCTTCGGTACTTTGACAATAGGTTTGGCCAGTACCCTCGCTTTAGGTACTTCATTCTGAATATTATCATGCGTCATCGCAGCCAGTCCACAGCATCAGTGTTTGTCCATAAGCACATTAATACATGCTTTCCTGCAACAATATCTGATCTTCGCCAACATTTAAAGGACCTACCAAATGACCAACTTGCTGAATAACTCATGTGCTTTGGATCGACAATCCATGGAACACGACCATTCTGGAACCGCTGCAGAGGGGAGCTCACTGATATGGTTCTCCAAGCTGGTTGCCCAATGCTTTTCTTTACACTTAGTGCAGCTGATACAAAATGGCCTGACCTACACAGTATTATGCCATCATCAACACCTTCAAATTTGCAAGCTGCTTATAAGTGGAGGATACAAAACATTGTTCAAAATCCACACCTTGCTGCCCAATATATGCATCTCAGATTTACTGCATTTCGTGAAGAGGTTTTGGAAAAGCTACTTGGTGCAACCGACTATTGGTATAGGTATAATATCGCTCCCCTCACAAGCTTGCATTTACTACAACTTGAATTCCTCCTAAGTTCTTAACCTTGTCAAACCGTCAGGTACAAATGGCAACACAGAGGCTCCGCACATATCCATGGTTTCCTTTGGCTACAAGCAGCACCTGATGTTGGGAAACTTCGTGGTTTCGCTGCCAAACAATCCATCGCCGAACACTTGTCGCGGTACAAAGAACCAGCAAACCATCGATCACAGAACTGGCTGATAATAATTTGATCATGCAAACTGGCAGACATCAGGCGTGTTTCCGGCACCATGAGGTAGCCGCGCTACAGGCATGCTTTGAAGGGCCCGATACGACAGCGGAACATAAAAGGCGCTACGGCCATGCAAAGGGATTTCCACCCCTTTCCATTGATGGGCTGGTCCATTTTCCCTAAATTTACTGCTGCTCGAAATGATGATCGCTTAAATCAACACAACCCATCTATCCTCTCTATTTGGAGAGCTAATATTGATTGTCAGCCTATTGTCTCCATCCATGCAGTCCTCAAGTATATTTCTAAGTATGCAACAAAGCAGAAACCAAGTCAGAAACATACCACACTATGCTTTCTTGTATTTCAACCAATATTGAGTCTGACAAGCCTGCACCAACAACTTTCAAAAAAATGCTTGCTGACACTCTTGTCGACCGTGATATTGGAGCCCAAGAAACTTGCCACCTCTTGCTTAAACTTCCACTCCCCCTATGTAGTAGGACTTTTGTCTCTTTAAATGTGAACCAAAAAAGTTTTCAATGACTAGGGCTCTCATCTGAATCATCCACCACCTACCCAAGTAACATTGATGCTTACATGATTCATCCAGTTTATTTAGAGGCTATGTCACTTATTGAGGTCACCCAAAAGTGGACCTACAAGGCATCCCGGAAGCAAAGGCAATGGAAAGAGCGCCCCATTAAAGCCATTGTTCGTGTCTCACCACGCTTCACCTCCATCCCTACAAGAGACGACATTTGCTTCTAAGCATTTTGCTGGAGTGAACTACTTTTGTACAAACCATTCCACAGCATTCAAAATGAGTTCACAATGCCCAATAGTAATATTATACAACAGTGGGAGAGTTTTGCAGACAGTTACCATCCTTGGCATGTTCTCCGCACGCGCTTAGAGCCTTCAAAAGATACAGAATCTAGCTCCTCTTCAAATCTAGAAGATATAGTACATGAGAACAACCCATCTGAGTGGCAAGTATTATCAAGCCTCTACCCCAATGTTCCTTTTCAATTTGATGAACTAGATATGCTTGGTCGTCGTGACATTGACTTGCACCATGATTGGGGCTCTTGCCAACTAAGTCCCCAAGAACAAGTATATGCTACTACCTACATTGAATCCAGTCGCCAGACACTTGTACTCCCCCATCTTCCCACAATCCCTACCCAACTTGACCTCTCTATCCAACAAAAGAAAGCATTTGATATAGTTTTCTCTCATCTAAATACATGTACTTTGCAACCTCCTTTACGGATGATTGTTCAAGGAACTACTAGAACTGGAAAATCACACCTAATAAAAGCCATCCAATCTGCCATCAACAGTTCATCCCCAAATTCCCCATTGCCATTACTACTTCTAGCACCTACAGGTGTAGCGGCATTTAACATCCAACCATCAACAATCCACTTAGCCCTACGTATACCTATCAAAGATATTGCCCCCCTGCAAGGGCAAGCACTAGCAGCCTTCCAAGAAAAAATGTACTTCATTCGGTACATTTTAATAGATGAAATGAGCTTCCTTGGCCCCAGATTACTTCAAAGTATTGACATGAGGCTATGTGAGGCATTCCCCAACCACAACCAATTCCCATTTGGAGGACGCTCAATCATGCTCTTCGATGACCTTGGACAACTACCACCAGTCAAGGACATTCCTATGTATGCCTCTACCTCATACGGGGGTTCTCTATGGTGGAGCTTCACAACAGTAGTAACACTAAGCAAAATATTTTGGCAAAGCGGAGAGGACCCAGTGCAAGTTACCTTCCGTACCGTCCTCTCAAATTTACGAAATGCAGTTCCTACAGTCGAAGATTGGCAGGTTCTTATGTCACGCTCCACCGCAGCTCTACCTTGTTCAACTCAAGTTGAGTTCTTGCCCTCAATATTTCTTTTTGCAACCAATGAAATGGTCTCACAACATAACTTTTGAATGTTATTATCTTTGGCAACACCAATTGCCTTGTCAACTGCAGAGCAACTACAAGGTTAACCAAGCTCCAGCCCAGATGAAGAACAACTACAATCTAAGGTCCTTTTATGTGTTCATCAAAAGGTCATGCTTTGTTCAAATTTATGGGTGGAAACATGCCTCGTCAAATGGTGCATTTGGACAAGTCCAAGCTATCTTCTACAAGGATAGTGAACATCCACCTTCACTTCCCTTGTTTGTTGTTGTCCAATTTGAAAAATACATAGGCCCTACTTGGGATCTCAATAACCCAAAAAATGTCCCTATTGCCCCTGTGAGTCGTGGTCTCCATCATCAAATTCCCCTGAAAATGGCTTGGGCCTTGACAATACACAAATCACAAGGGCTTACACTTGAAAAGGCAACTGTTGACATTGGTAACATCGACCGGCAAGGGCTTACATTCATAGCTATTTCTAGAGTTCGTTCACTAGCAGGGCTGCGAATCAATCCAGCTTTCTCCTTTCAAAGATATGCACGCATGAATCAAAGCTCTTGTGTTGCTCGCTGTAAACAAGAGGAGGATCGCTTACTCTTGCTATCCACCGAAAACCCTTGAACACACAATGCCATTGCACATTCATGTTTTAATTCTTTCAAATTTTTTATTTGCAATTTTCTTCCAATTCTCCTGTTTCTTCATGTCAACTAGACCACTTTAACTATATGGTTAGTTTACTCATGTTGAAATGTGTGTGGGTGCCCAACCTCACCATGATGTGAATATTCTGCATACACCATAATATTAAAACAAGGCAAATATATGGTTATTGTTAATTTACAAAATATTCAATAAATGGATCTTTTCTAATATACAGTTACATGAAGAGGATATCGTTTTCTTCTATTTTTTTTAATGCTGCTGCTTGCCTGTTAATTAAATTTGCATAGTTATTTCCACCCGTGCTTTTAAGACTGACGGTTTTTCTCATGTACTCATAATAACTCAAATTATCAGACATTTTTAAAAGTTAATTTGTTAAATTATATGCCGCATTCATGGACTCCGCTACCCAATTTTTACTTCCAAATAAACATTAACTTGCCGTTCAATACAATAAAAAAACTTTCCTAATTCAATGCAGTTCATAACAATTACTAAATAATGCAACTAAATACCTATCATGTTCCCTGGAACAGCTGCTTCTGAGTATTATTTACTATTATATATTGTACTTGAGATGATGCTTGGTTAATTCTACTTTTCCTCTAATATGCTACTCAACATATGTTAAATCCTTAGATTTGGCCACAATTGGGCTTTCACTTTTTAAACCATGATGATCATAAATAAAAACTTTGCTTGCTATTTGAATGTAACTATTCGATTGTAATTGACCTTTCATATATTACTGTTGTGCATTAATCAATATGATACCACATTAATGACATTATATCCAATTTACCACCCATAAAACATTATATTGTATAATGCACAACAGTAATATATGAAAGGTCAATTACAATCCAATAGTTACATTCAAATAGCAGCTGTTCTAGGGAACATGACAGGTATTTAGTTGCATTATTTAGTAATTGTTATGAACTGCATTGAATTATGAAAGTTTGTTTATTATATTGAACTGCAAGTTAATGTTTTAGGAGAGCTTAATTATATCAAAGGACCAATGAAAGTACAATGATCAACTCTATATTTCAGCTCTAATAACATATTTGAACTACTAGGGAATACAACAGTCGTATCTAGAAATGTTCAAATGAATATATGACTTAACTTCAAGCTTGATTTAGCAATAGAAATTGTTGACTCCTTTCTGCTCTTATGGGTGGTAAATTGGATATAATGTCATTAATGTGGTATCTTGCATATTCCAGGTTTATTCATTTATATTCTCTTTAATGTATTTGCATGCAATTATAGTGTAGCTGGGATGTTGGTCTCGAATAACATAGAAAGCAGTAGTTTGTTTAATGAAATCATTTTTTCACAAAAGTTGTCAGTGTTAACAGTGATCAGCATGTGAACCATGAAAGTTTTGGATATAGATTGTGGAGTCATACCTGTTACCCCTGTTTTTGAACTTTGAAATATCTATTCATTTCAATTAAGCTCTCACAAAGAATAGATTGCCATGGAACACTTGATGGAATATAATTTAATTGAAGGGTCATATACAGGGATGAGATCATGTGTAGCTTTTCCTTTCAGCTCAATCTTCTTATCAGGTTCTAATATTAACATGTATTTGTTTTGACAATTTATTCTACAAATTGTCCATTCAATTTCTTAGCTGACTGAAACAGAGCATTGTAATTTGCTGACTAAATGATATCTAATCTATGTATATTTAATACATTTCTTACAGTTTGCTTGAGAACAATTTGACAAATTAACTGTAAGGTGTTATTTTCCCATGAAGTTTCCTATGTTTATTATGGAAAAGTGTATACGAAATACAGGGCAAATTCAAAACTCTTAGCAACAAGCCACACAAAATCAGTTTAAGACACTTAAGATGATTAAAAATATTATACTCCCACACTCAAATTTATATTATTTTTTTTGTTGGAAGTCATAATGCTGTACACAGTTGTCATTATGAGTAAAATAAATATCGAAATGAAAATAGAGTTAGCATATTTAAAATAGCTTCTAAAACATGCAATTTGTTCAGCATATTTATGGCTAACTATGGCAGCCTTGTTATCTTTCAATTTGTGCATTTTTATTTGTTTAGCATATTTATCTTTCAATCAAAGCATTTTTATTTATTTAACTGGCATACCGCCATATGCATACCACCATATGCAGTGCTATAACAAGCAAGAATGCAAGTCTGGATGACAGTGTTTTCCTGTCTTGTAAAGGAGTTTTCGATAGCCCAATTTTCTCCATTATTTTAGTCAATGCCCTCATGACAACAAATGCCAATAGCCTAGCCATGAAGGCACCTTCTTGCACTCGAACCTCTCTTCTACACTCAATTCTGCAACTGCCTCATCTCTTCATCCACTTTCCCTACTCTAATGAATTTACATAGATGAGACAGGACCCAACAATTAGTGTCGATTCCTATACTTGATATATTAGTTCACAATGTGTATTCATGATGTATTATGCTTACTACAATGGAATTTATTATTATTGACTTCAAAAAGGTAAAACAAGTAAACATTTTCAAAATACATGGGGTGCACTGCAGCTGGAGTCCCTAAGGGCGTTTATACTTGGACTCAACCTCTGACTCTTTCTGTGCAAACAATAAATATCAAATCAGTTCATGCCATAGCTATTAATAGAGATGGAAACCTCAGAAATGTATGCTGACAAAATCAAACCATTATCCCCTCTGTCTGCCATTCATTGCCTACCATTGGAGGAGAAAGATGAAATTTTTTTTATCCTAATTCACTTTTATATTTGATGCAGAAAATTCCAAAATGGTGGTTCTGCTACTACTGAATATGCCATGTTTCTTGGACTGTGTATGGTCTAATTGCCTCACAGTATGAAGAATTCAACTGTGTTTTTTTCATTTTTATATTTGATGCAGAAAATTCCAAAATGGTGGTTTTGCTACTACTGAATATGTCGTGTTTCTTGAACTGTGTATGGTCTAATTGCCTCACAGACCAATTACAAGTGACTGGTGAAGGTTCCAAACCACTAAATCAGTTTGTGGACGATTATTTTGGATACAAGCATGATTTCTTAGGTAGATTCGTTGTAGTTTGGATAGAAGCACGATTCACTGTAGCATGATACAATAACTCTATAGAAGTTTTTACCATAAACATTCCAACTCATTCCCTTTGACTATGTAAATTTCATGTTTTTAATCAGACATTTGTTTGGTACTATCACTTGTTTTGTGGGGAAAGCAATGCTCTCACCTGTTATTTATCTGTAAGCTGTTATTTTCCCATGAAGTTTCCTATGTTTATTGATGTTTATTGTTGGAAGTCATCATGCTGTACACAATTGTCATTATCAATAAAATAAATATCAAAATGACAATGGGAATGAATAAGCTTCTATCCAGATTTATGTTGCCTTTTTATTTATCTAATACACAATATTCCCATAAGCTATTTAAAATGGATTTTCTAAAAATGTAAGGCTCAATTTCACAACAAAATAAAAAGCTGCTTTTATTTACATTTAATGGCTTGGAGTCCTGCCTCCACAAACTCTTCGGCATGCCAGGGGTACACACCAGGGGCATTAGCTAGTTTTATTATTCCTTGTTTAGAATCTATTTGCAATGTATAATATCAGAGTGGGAGAATTTGGAAATAGGATGCCATTTGTTTACACCAAATCCTAAACATTAGTATTGTTTCTTATATATCTCCTAAGTTCTTGGAATGTGTTCAACAACACTAAGATTAGGATGAGATTAATTATTTACAGATGAAATAAAATCATGAAATTAACATTTTTACATTTGTTCTAAATAATAGGAAAATGTCGGATGCACATGAAGGTGGCACTCACCGCTGATTGATTGAGAATCGGTTTGGTTGGGAATTCCGAGTTTAAGATTCCAGTTCATTTGCGGATTCCAGGGTTACATCTTGATTGCAATACAGAAGTGCATATTTGCATGCATGTTAGCGGTTATTTTAGCCAGGTTTCATGTAGTTGGCGATTGCTTGGAATGCATAGTAATAAAATTCCAGGTTTGGCATGACAGATAACAGGGACTACCTCTAGTTAATAGGGGATGACAATTCTTGCATGAATGGTGTTGAGTAAATGTTTTAGTTATCTATAAAGCACTTGGAGCCAACTTGGATGCCCAAGATGCTTTATTGGATTTACCTCTCATGCATGATAAGATATTTTTGAAGGCTCAATTAAGTAGGATTACTTAAGGGCACCAACTTTGAGGAAGAGCTTTGGAATTATCACCGAAGTGAAGGAGAAGTTGTAGCTTCAGTTTGGGATGCCCAAATGCATGAAGCACATGTTTTGCATTGTATTCCACTTGAGGATAGCCTATTTGCATGATATATGGCATACCTTTTAAGGGTTAGAATTAGCATTGCATTTATGAATTTGTAACTCATGTTGAGTTTACAAAGCTAATTAAAGCCTATATATCTCAAGCAAGTTGAATAGAGTGTTGAGAGTTTTTATTGCAGGTTGTGAAGAAGATTGGTGAAGATAGAAGAAGCATTCTCAAGCAAGAATTGGAGCTATTGTAATTCAAATATTGAATAATAGAATAATTCTTGGTGGAGATTTTTCTCAAAAGGGTTTCTCCACGGTACATCTTGTGTAATCTTTCTAATATCTTGTCTAGTTCTTCTATCAACTTTTGTCTACATTCTACAACAGTAAAATGGATTAATCAAGATAATCACCCACAAAGAATATATGTAACAAAAGAAAAAGCTTACTTAGATTAGCAATATTAAAATTTTACAGAGTATTAAGCTAAGAAAATACCTCATTTTTCAACACATACAACCCCTCATTTGTTTTGAAGAAAATTTTCCATTCATCCCCCTCTCTAATTCTAATTTGATGGTAGCCACTCTTGAGGTCTATCTTAGAATCTAATAACATGCCCCTCCTATGCAATCCATCAAGTCTTCCAGTCTCAGTATGGGGAACCTATATCTTATGGTAATCTTGTTAATGTCCCTTGAGTCAGTGCACATTCTCCAATCTCCTCCCTTCTTTGGTGCTAAAATGGTAGGGACAACACATGGGCTAAGATTCTCTCTTATTATGCCCTTATCAAGCAACTCCTGGATTTGCTTCCTAATCTCTTCATTCTATTTTGGGGTAATCTTGCATGTTGCTTTGTTAGGTAGATTTTCCCCTAGTATGAAGTCTATATGGAGGCTCACATCTCTTATTGGTTGTAAAGAGTTAGGGAGTTCATCTACCACAATTTCATTATACTTGTTCAACAATGCTTGGACCTCTCTAGGCACATCATTAACCTCTATTGTTGTCATTACAGTTTTTGGTCTGATCACAATGGAAAAACCTTCTCCTTTCATGGTTTTCAAAAACTCCTTTTCTCTTACCATCACTACACTAGACCCTACTTGTGTATCTAGGCCTTCATCTTGCAATGGTGTGAGAGGGAATGAGATCCCATCCTTTTCAAAAACATAAGTTTTCTTTTTCCCATCATGTCTAGCCGTCCTATCATATTGCTAGGGCCTCCCTAAAATAAAATGACAAACATCCATTGGGATGATGTCACACAAAATATTGTCCTTATACCCTCCTATGTTAAATTCCACCCAAGTTTGTTCATTTACTAGGACCTATTGTCCTTTATTCAACCAGGATACCTTGTAATGTGTGGGATGTGGTATTCTTTTCATTTTCAACTTTTCTACCATCTCAAGAGAAACTAAATTATTTGTGCTACCTGAATCAACAACTTTGCAAACCCTACCTTGAGACTTACATGTGGTTCTAAAGAGAGATTTCCTTTGTGGAGGTTCTTTCACCATAGGGACTTTAATCAATGTTCTCCTCATCATAAGAGATTCATCTATTTCTAGAACAGCATGTTGTGATGGAGAATTTACACTCTCACTATCCTCTTCTTGTACCAATTGAGTTCTTTCTCCTCCATGTGAAGTAGAGGGCTGATTTTTTGTACATTTCCATTCTTGATGGCCAAACTTGTTGCATTGATAACACCTTCTCATGAACCCACTTGATCCTCTTCCTTGACCTCCAAATCGGCCCCTACTATTGGATCTCCTTCCCCTAAAACTACCCCTTGTATTAGAATTTTCTTCTTGAGGTAGACTTGTCTCTCCTTGTGGTTTTTGGGACTGTCCTCTTCCTCCAAATGTTCCTCTACCTCTGAAACTTCTACCTCTACCCCTGTTTTATTTATCTTTCCTTTTCATTAGCTTATCTTCAGCCTTAATTGCCAATTGGTAGCATTCTTCTATCGTTCTTGGGTTTGTCAAACTTAACTCATCTTGAAGGTTAAATCTTAACCCATTGAGATATCTAGCCACTTTCTCCACATCATCTTCCATGCGACATTCCCTTATACTCATCTTGTAGAACTCCTCAGTATAGGCTTTGACATCCATATCTATTTGTTTGAGATTTTGAAGTTTCTTGTATAGTTGAATTGCATAGTCACCCAATAGGAACTTTCCCTTGAGCTTAGCCACCTTTATGTCCCAAGAGGTGATTTTAGACTTACCTTTCTTCCTCTTTTTTAGTTTGCTCATAATCCCACTAAATTAGAGCATGGCCCTTCAATTTTGTTTTTTTCCAACTTTACCCTTTGTTCTTCGGGTATATCTTCACATTCAAAATAATTATCTAGTGCTGCTATCAAATCCAAAATATCTTCATCATTCAAGTTTTCTTCATACATTGGTAAATCCATCTTTACCTTGTGATTATCTCCCTTGACTTCCTTCAATAGCTTGGCCATCCTCTTCTCATCAGGATCCAACTCTTCTTGGGACCCTTCTTGGGAATTTTCCTCTTCCCCTCCCTCTTCATGGTCACTCACATCACCTGTGACCATACCTCTCTTCTGACTTGTTTCAACAGTCTCAAGCCTAGCTACCAACATGTCTTGCAACTCCTTTAATTTTGTAATCTCTTTTGCAGTCTTCTCTTTTTCATTTCATTCATTTCTCTAGCCATAGTATTACCTTTTGGAGGCATTTTGTTCTCTTTTTCTTCACTCTTTTCCTCTTATATAAAAACCTATGCTTTGATACCAATTTGATGTAGAGTAGGGTTTGGATAACTTGAACACAACTCAAATAATCAAACTTTGCAATCTTAGACCTTAGCTTGGTGGGTTTCCTTCACAATCCTTTAATTCCTCTAGTAGTACTTCAAACTGTGGTTTTCTAACATAACTCTCAGGGCATACCTAACATCCAAAATATGAAAACCTTTACAAATACCCTTTATTCCACTTGACAACATATCCAACTTGCAGATGGGGTTACTTTGTAATGAAGCCCTCAATTTTGGACTGCTAATGCTCAAATTAAGCCTAATTGGGCTTGAACAACAAGGTAATAGTGGGGTTTTCAATCTCCAGGATTCAACTCTTCATTCCAAAGCTTAAAACATGTCGTTTGAGGTCTAAATAACCAATTCCATACAACTAGAATGATTTCCCAATAGCCTTTTCACAAAACCCTAAGCCTAATACATGATGATATTAGGCTATGGAATCACTTTGTTTCCCCCAAAATCCATCCACTACTTCTGCAACATTTAAAAACATAAAATATACCCTAACTACATCCATTCCATTGATTATGAAGCATTTTCACTGGTGGAATGGGCCAAAAACCATTTTATTCAATCAAAACTCACCCTAACTAGGGTTTCTGGTTGTTTACAGAAAAATTGCTCTAACTCACTCCAAACTTGATGAAAATAGATGAAATCAAAAGCAACATATAGTTGATTTAGTCCATTATCGATCCTAATGAAATTTAGATCATTTACAGGTCATACGGGGTTGTACTAATCTATGTAGTAGCAAGAAATAACTTGAAAACGTAGAAAACAGAGTATTATTATTGCTCAACACCAAAAATTTCAACACCAGGACCTTGTCTCAACCTCAACAAGGCTTATTTAAACATTTTCAAACAAAAACCAACTATTCCCAACTATTTTTCAAATCCCAACAGTTCAACTTCCCTTTAGACACAAAATGCAAAAAAGTGCTTGTGCAACTTTTGCAATATTGACATCTTTTCACAAAACTGACCCCACATGACTCAAATCGACAAAAAACATGAGACATGGTCTTAAAAGACCTTATTACAAACAAAATGACTTAACAACACCAAAATACTAACACTTTGCAACTTTTTACATGAAGACCTAGGTGCCCTGCACCAGGATCCATCGATTTGGGGTCAATGTTTGATGTTATTGTAATGATATAATTGAGCTCAAAACCATCATCATTCCCCAAATGACTCATGGAAAAATTAGCACAAAGGAATAATGCCACATAGAGAGAGAAAACAAAGAGAAGCTTTTGGGTCAACATGGAAGAGACCTAAATGTCTTGACACCTTATGTCATCACCAAAAGGAAAATACAAGACAAAAGATAAATGTGTATGACTGATAGAAGAATGTAGATACAAATAGAATAATGTCATGAAAAATTTTCTTCCTTTATATCCTTGCACCAATGGAGTGACAAGGATCATCCAAAGTAGGCACACAAACATATAAAGACATGTGAAACAACATTGTATGGGGGATCACATTACGCACATGCAATCACAAAGAACATGAAAATAAGACAAAGAAAATACTAGTATGGCACATGAGAGTGAACCTATAGTAGGTCATCCACATCCAAATCTTGTTCATCATATGCAAAAGGTAGATAACTAGCCAAAGAGACTACAAGTTCCAAACTAGGACAAGGCTATCTAAATCCTTGCTTGGACCACTAAGTGCAAGACAAGGATGAGCTGAGGTAGGTGATAATAATGTGCTCCTTGAAATATAGAACATGATATGCAATAAATATAAAACATGCAATAGTGAGTATGCTATGATCCTACAACTACATTATTTCATGTTTGTACTCTTTCCTTTTTTGTTTTCTTTGATAGGCGGCAAGTAAATCAATCCTAGATGAAAGAGTTGTTCCATTTTTCATTCAGTCACTATTGAAGTGTGTAAGAATGGCAATTCCTTGATCTTATATGGCTTATATTTCTTATTTGTTTGGGAAATTTTTTGAGGTGGAGGTGGGGAAGGAGGATCTAAGGTGATCCTATCATCCTTGTGAGGTATTAATTGGTCTCTTGAAATGATCTTGTGAAAGAGAACAAATTTTCCCTTAGGAAATGTGTAAGGGAGGGGGATCTTGATATCCTAACCCTTTGGTATCCTTAGATGGTATTTGCTCTAACAATTTGTGAATTTCATTCTCATTGGTTATGTCACATCCTTGTTTACTTAAAATCTTAAATACTTGACCATAAATCTCTTCTAAGTTAATGGGTGTATCAATAACTTGATGAACATAAGATAGAAGAGTATCATTATTGTCTTTGTTAACAAGTTCATTAATGATTGATGGTTGAGGCTTGGTTTGTGCTTCAATTTTAGGATGTAAGAGGTTGAACATATCAAGTGATGGAATTATAGGTGGCATTTGCATGGATGGATAAAAGGATGCATTATTCTCAAGGTTGCATAAGGAGTCTTGTATGAATTGTTGCATGCTATATTCATCTTGGCCTAAGATTTCCACTTCACGAGGAAATTTATTAGGAGGTGAAAATTCATGAGTAATCTCAATTGCATTAGAGTCATCACCAAACATGCAACTTGAAACATCTACTAAATATCTTAAGGTCCTCCATATATTACCCATACACATGTCCATGATGAAATTTTATGCGAAGTTTCAAATCTGATATATGAAGATTTTCTAATTTTTGAATGCAAGATACTAAAAATGTTATATTTTCAATGTGAATT
Source organism: Sequoia sempervirens (assembly GCA_007258455.2). Lineage (NCBI taxonomy): Eukaryota > Viridiplantae > Streptophyta > Pinopsida > Cupressales > Cupressaceae > Sequoia > Sequoia sempervirens. The sequence goes on from VDFB02084330.1 coordinate 268,170, forward strand.
TTGATTTCAAACAATCACTCAATTTGACCAATTGAACTTAACGTAAACTATTACAGAATTCCCTAATTTCATAAACTGAAACACAGAATTAACGGCATATCTGAAAGAAGTAAACAAAGACAAATTACGACCCAAAAATTTGGAAAAACACCTGTACAGGGACTTATTCACCCTAGGACGAATGGGTCCCGGGTCAAGGGTTGCAAAAATTTAAATCTATGTCTACGGTTCACTATCAAGGTTTCTTGTTTTTGGTTGCAAACAGTGGTTTCAGTGATAGAATTTTCCAAATTTAGGAGTCTTAATGCAAATGAAATTATGGAAAAATGATGAAAAAATTGACACTTTTTGAAATACAATTTTGACTCAATTTTTGAATGTGAATAACTAAAAATACACTAATATGCAAGTACTATGCAAAATCAATGTAATATGCATTTTTTTCATATTTTAAAGGATGCAAAATGTAAAATTAAAACCCTAAATAGGATGCAAACTAATGCAATTTTAACAACCCTAAATAGAATTCAAACTAATGCAATGCAATGCAAACTATTGCAAATCCTAGATCTAGGGTTTCATTAGACTCCAATTTCAAAAATTAAGATGTACAACATCAGGTTCACCAAAATGAAATGAAGGGGAATAGGTGAGGTAGGTTATGAATGGGGGTAATGTACATATTTCCCTACTTTCATTAAGAAAAATAGATCCCTAGGGCAAGATTGACTTTTAACCCTTAGGTGACCCAATCTGAATGGAGATCTTGTTATTTTCATTATGATTGAGGATAAGGTAAATCAGCCTAAAATGCACTTTTGGGAGATAAATGAAAAATACTAAATGAATCCAATTGTGCAATGTAAAACATGAATCATCAATTTAAAACCTTAATCTAACATAATCCACAAACTTATAACAGATCTGAGAAGGCTAGGATTTTATGCACTTGTCACCAAAAGTTCCTACTAAGTGTCCTCCTAGGACAAATTCGCCCTAGGGCGAATGGGCCTTGCTACAGGGATCCAAAATCTTTTTCACAATCCTCAGCTCCTGGATCTACACTCCCAATTCCTTCGTATTTCACAGTTGGAAAGTCATAATTAAATTCTACAATGAGTTTTTGAGGCTTGACGACAATGTTGACAACTTTGACAACTTTACAAAATTTCACTTTTGATCAATCTTTGATCCTTCTTCAACCTAAGAGCTACAAACACAAAGGGAGGGAAAAAATTGTTTGTTTTGGTGAATGGGGTTCTGCCTTGGTCAAACCCCGTTTTGGTAATTAAACCTTGAAATGAAATGAAACATGAATGGAGGGAATGATGAATGAACAATGCTATGTTGCAACTCACCAAACCCTTGAGTGGAGATCCTTAAAGGACTATAGTCTAACACATCTCTCCAAGGTCTTGATATTGCATGAAATGGATAGATTGGATGTTGATCTTGATGCTTGAATCTTGACTTGAATACTTGAAACCTACATCACAATGTTAGCTCTAAAAACATGAATGAATGAAGATAAATTTGACATGATGCTTGAGATCTTGAATGCTGCAACAAATGACTCATAAATATTCACCTTTCACAATAATATTTGCTCTTATGAAATTTCACCTCTTGCTTCTAGGATTTGAATTGATAAAGACCTTGTATTTATAGGTAATTTTCTAATTTCTCAAAAATTAAACATCAAAGGCCAACAATTGCAAATTGAATTTGAATCATAAAAATACCACCAAAAACATATTAAAATTTGGGGTCCTAAACTTAAGGGGAACCCGTTCACCCTTGGGCGAATGGGTCCTAGGCCCCAAACCTAGGACACACCAGTTTCAAGGAAATTAAATTAATGTTTGCAATTGTTTAATACTAGTTTCTCTTTTGGAAAATGGGATTAATTAGACTTTTAAATGCATAATTGGAACAATTAGAGTCTTAATTAAGTCATCTACGCCCTTAATATTAGTGTACATCAAGCTATTAATAGTCGGCATGTGGCTATCTTAACTCTTAATTAAGTCATGTTATCATTATTATATTGTTATTTAGTTGTTTAGATCGTCTTAGGGCTTATATAGGGTTATCTAAGTCAGCCTGGGTGATATCCTAGGCATAAATTGTTGCAAGAATGGAAAGATTCAAGTTCTTTTCATTGATGTCAATCGATCAACTGGTTATCGACTAGTTGTTGTTGGTTGTATATGTCGAGGATATTGAGAAAATTGTAATAAAGATATGTTGTAGGTGTTCAGTGGTTGCTCCAGGTTTTGGTTCGGATTTTCTCCTATGTTTCTGTGGTTCAAACATGTTGTTCATGGTTGTTAGAAGATGCTATATCTATATTTTTGGTTGTTAATTCATTGTACAATGCAAGTTGTGCTCACCAGTTGTGAACTATGTTTTTCTGTGTTTCTAGTTGAGGTCCGGGATAAATGTTGGTCTGGATTTCTCTTTGATGAAGTCTTATGACTTGCAATTCTAAAGTTGAGTTTCCTTGATTGTATTAAAGATAATTTTGGCATTTAGAAATTTCATGCTTAATGGTTCTATGTGTTTTACATTGGTCTGGTCGACCTTGTGTGAAATACTACTTTTGAAGTTGATGAAGCATGTTGGATCTATTTGGGTCCCTATGAAGTGTGTGTTTGGTTCACCCTCATTCTAATTCCACCCTAGGATGTTTTAGTGCTAACCTAATTTGAATTTGGATTTGGGTGGCCAACTTTGGATATGTTTTGAAGTTAAAGATGGTATAAATACAAGATGATTTAAGTGATAGAAAACACACAAGAGTGAAGAAGAAGAGCTATAATAGAAAAGAGAAAGTGCAGTTTGGTGCGACATTGATTGTATTTAGTAACTGTGTGTGTTGCGAGTGTGGAAGATTAGTGCAAAGCTTAATGCTAAGTTTCCAGATGTAGTGAGCAGAAGGTGAACTCTATCATTCATGCAAGTTGATTGAGTGATTGTGGTGGAATCATTTGTTGCATTGGGATTGTAGTCTCTCTGTAACAAGTCTTCTTTGTCTTCTTTGTATCTCTATGATAGTGATCCCTCCAGGCTATTAGCCCTGTTGGACAAGGAGTCCTTGTTCCAGACAGTGAGTCCTTGTTTTAGGTAGTGAACCTCTTGTAATTGGTTTTGATATTCTTTATAGTGTGAGTTAATCCTCACCATGGTTTTTCCCTCATTGGGTTTTCCATGTAAATCTAGTGTTATTGTGTTTATGTGTTGGATTTGAGTTTTTGCATTGGCATTTGATGATTACTCATTTAAGCAATATTACATATTAGTTCTGATGATTGAATTAAAGTTTTAATTTTGTGACAATTGATTCACCCCCCCTCCCTCTCAGTTGTCCTATTCAACATAAATAGGTATATGTAGGAGGTTGTGAGTCTTATTTCATCATCATATTGTAATTGTGTTCTCATTGGAGATATTTAGAAGTTTTTTCCCTCGAAGTGGCTTGTTATTCTTAGTTATTATCAAGTATTTGCAACATATTTCATATCTTTTTAAACTTCTATTGTGCAAGTTATTTCATTACAAAGTCCAATTATTTAAGGAACCCAAACATAGTGTGAAAATGTAAAGGAGTACATTTTCCAACACTACAATCACATAATAATGTTGTATTAGTTCCTTCTACAACAAACATTGCACCTTTTTTTGAAAGAGAGAAAAATTGGGTTGTAAATATAAAGAGTGGTAGAGAGTAGAAATGAATCAAGATACTTGGCTCTACAAAAATGTCTATCATGATGTCAACATGATGCTTGATGATTGATAATTGAAACTAATCAATGGTATTATGTACTATGCAATATTTAGATATTGTAACCATGTATGAATTTCTCTCAAATAGGTGTGAAATCTAAATTTATGTGAATCAAGGCATGTCAAGTTAGATGTATAGTAAGGAAAACAAGGAACAAGAGAGTAAAAATATACTTGCATGACATCTAAAAGGAGATATAAATTCATAGGAGTTAGCATCAAAGAGGAGACAATTATCCTCAAGAGTGTCAACATGATCTTAAAAATGAGATTTTATAAGCATTTGTATATTCCAAATAAGTAGGTGTAAGAGAGGGGGACTAACCACGTCAAGGCCCCAGGTCACAAAGAGTCGAGAGCGAAGGGCTGCCCTAACTTACCTCACTCCAAAGGGATGTTTTGGGTATAGGGATTGAGAATAATGAGGACTATAATGTGCCTCAATCACTCTATAGATTCAAACTTTACTTTGGGCTAGGTGAGCTAGTTTTTGAAGTCGGTATTGTGCCTCAAATAGCTCTCTATCTAAGGATGACAGCATAGTTTTGGGACGTCAGTGTGGTGCGTTGGCATCTCTAGGGTGCATTGGCATCCATACGGTCAGAAAATAGTGAACACAGTACGAACTACTCAAAAACTAACTAATCAGCCTACCTAGTTGGTTTCGATGGGCAAAATAAAATAATAAGGTAGGACAAATACAAGCGAAGATGATAAAGCAAATAGATAAATACTAAATTAATAAAGATAATCTCACCAAAATGCATGTTCGCCAACTATCTCCACACACTCTTTCACCTGCACACAAGAAGGAAGGGGAAATTTGTTGGGGCTGTATAGGGGTCTACCTTAGTCAGACCCCCGTTTTGGTGTTTCCACCTCCACGGACAGCCAAATAGCAATGAGAGAGAAATATACGATAAAGAAGTAAAGAATGAATGCAAATAATACTACAAAACAGTAAAGAGCTACTCAGCCAAATCACAAAGGAGAGGAGTGAAACGTTACCACCTCCACCAAGAGCTCACTAGCCAATGGATGAGAAAGAAGGCTTGAATAATCACCACAACCTCAACTGTGATGAAGGGAGGTCTCACAAAACCTCAAGCCCACGCTGCAATGGCTTTCTTCCCACTTACTTTGCAGAGTTGACGGAGTGTTGTTGTTGCAATGGAGTGTTGAAAATGTTGGAATTTCTTGAGAATGTGAAAGAAGAATGGATTGAATGCTTAGAGATCAAAGTGAAGTGAGAAGGAATGAATTTGAAGGAGAAGAGGGAAGAATCTGCCATTTTCGAGGTTGGTTGGTCAAAGAGGGACGTTACAAATTGACTCCTATCGAAAGTGTAACGCCTTATCCAACTTTAGATGCAGGAATCCGTCAGGGACGTAAGCGCATTGTGTGGACATCTACGCGTTGTGTGTGCGTCCCCGACAAATATTCTCCTACCGACACAAAGGATAGATGTCGAGTGGAAGGAAGGGAGCCAGCTGATGTGGAATTTCTCCTTTGGATTTGGTTTCCTAAGGTGAGGATTTGTAAAGGGGGAATTTGCGTATGGGGTACAAATTCACTCCTATATAGTAGGTATCTCAAAGATCAGAAAGATTAGTATGATCCCACAAGAGAATCTAGTGAAGCATGTGTAGAATTTGAAATTTTTATTCATGTAACAAGTGAAGTTGGAATCTCAATGATGTTATGTGACTACATTGTTTATCCCATAATGTGTCCATATCAAATATCTAAGTATGAACAACTATAAAATATAAGGAAATATGCCCACAAACCCCTTGCTAACCAGATTCATAATGAAGCTCAACCATTAAACATGAAAGTATCTCCACATTAATCCTATAAGGAGAATATCAAATAGCCAATCTATATTATTTTTAGCATCATTTTAGCATTCCAAACTTCTTTATCATACATTTCTCTATCATTGCTATTTGGTTGTCTATGGAGGCGTAAACACCAAAACGGGGGTCTGACTGAGGCAGGCCCCTATACATCCCTAACAAACTTCTCCTCTTTATTGTGTGTAGGTGGACGTGTATTTGGAGCTAGCTAGCGAACAAGTGCTTTTGTGAGATGGTCTTCATCACCCTAGTTCTAAACTATTTACTTTATCATTTCAATATCTATTTTGTATACTTTCTCATTTTGTTTTTACCATCTAGATTGAACTAGCTAGGTTGTTAGTAGGTCTTTTTGGTAGTTTTATTGTATTCACTATTTTCTAGCCATACAGATGCCAACATGCCTGAGAGACACCAACACGCCACACTGACGTCCTAGAACTGCGTTGTCGTCCTCAGACAGAGAGTTGTCTAAGGCATAGAACTGACTCCAAAAAGCCAACTTGCCTAGCCCAAACAAGTTCAAGTCTGCAAAGTGATTCAAGGACTTTATAGTCCTCATCATTCTCGTCCCTTGCATCAAATACCCCTCTAGAGTGAGGTAAGTTAGTTCAACCTTCCACTCTTGGCTCTCCGTGACCTGGGGCCTTGACGTGGTTGTTCCCCCTCGCTTACATTTTTGGTGAACCCGACGTGAACCATTTTGGTTCCATTTGGAAATACTAAAAGTTCCTTCCCCGTATTCTAGGAGTGTTATAGGTTTGATTGTTGTGAGGAATTCACCTTACAACCCAACCTGCAACCCCTAGTAGGTGTAGTTGGAAGGTACCAAAAATTATTGTGCAGCGAAACCTTAATTGGGTCATTGTCTTATCTTGCAACCTTTGGGGGGCCCTGTGAGAGTGTCGTTTATTGTATTTGATGGCCTCTTTCCTACATCAACCTATCCCCTTTGCGTAGCCTATGAGTGGTGGTACTAGCATAACCTTCACCTCACAGGATCTCACGATGGGTTTTAATAGGGAACCATTTCCTCTCTACATCCCTATGTGAATCAACGGAAACATCATAGCAGGTGTTCTCTTTGATCTGACATCTCAAGTAAACATCATAACTGAGATCATGCTAATCAACTTTTTGCATAAAGATGGGTACGATGCACTTGTGAGCACCATCCACACGCATGACAAACTTTTTGTAGCTCCTTTAGGTAGTATTGTTTTGTCAGTTTTGGTTGGACCCAAATCTGTGAAGCTTTTGTTTGACGTAATCCTTGGATTTGAACTCTTCAAAGTGAAACTGGGTATCCCTTGGTTAGTAGCTATGAATGTAGTGCCCTCGGTTGTGCATAAATGTTTAAAATTTATCCACAAGGGTTTTGTGCATGTAATTCATGACACCGGTTATAAATTGTCAATTAACCATGGTAGTTACTCCTTGGATTACTCTTGGCCTGTGCCCATTGGTCCTCTTTCACCTAGGAAGGACCTTTTGTATCAAACTTATCAAAACTACGAGAGGGCGTTGAACGCCGAGAGTGAGATATCCTTCGTCGCCTTAATTTGTTTCACTTAGGGCTTGCTTAAAAGCTGACAGTGATGTCCCCAAGGCACGTAGAAGGGAAGAAGAGAACCGGTCCCAAGATCCTCCTTCCTCTTCCACTATTTAGTCTAACACTCCTCACCCTATTGTAGTGTTAGCAGGCTCTATTCCATGTCCGTAAGAGAATCCTATGGTTCCCACTTGGTGAAAGTCCAAGCATCCCGCATTTGAGCTTCTTGTTCTACCCTGGAGCCTAGGCCCGTTCAATATAGCAGGAAGAAAGATCCCTGTGGGGAATCTTTTGTCTCAACCTCTGCGACTTCCTACCATTTCTACTTCCAAGGCAATAAATGGGAAGAGGCTCGTTATCGAGGCATTAGAGCCAACTCCCCCTACCACTTCTCAACCCACTCCTCCTGCTCCCATTCAAGAGCTTGTCCCTCTACTGGAAACAGTTGTGGAGGACACTCCCATGGCTGAGCGGGAGCCTTCTGTTCCTTCGCAACCCCCAGTCTCTAGCTCGAAGAGTCATAGAAACTGCCTTACGCGTGAGTGCAAGCATCGGCGAAAGGCTCTCGCGACTAAGCAAGCCACCTTATAGAAGAAGGAAGAGGAATCAACCACCCCTAACTCAAGGTCTCTTGTCGCATCCTCTTCTCTCCTCCCCTCTGCTTCCATTTAATCTGGTCTAGTCTTGCTTCTTGCTTCCATTGTGATTACGAATGCGTTGACCCTAAAAAGGTGCAAGTGTTCATCGCTCCTTTGATGGAGCCACCTTTGTTGATGTCCCTTCCATTGTCCTGCCTTTCCCAAAACTCATAGATATGTCAAACATTTCGGTGGTATTTTTTGGGGTTTTCTCTTCCTCCTCTTCCTCCACACCTCTTGCCTCGTCTATGGGGAGTTCACGTCCCCCGATAGAGCAGAAAGTGGAGAGTGGTCCTCCCAATAACGGGGGATGTAAGAGGAGTCCACCTCTGAAAGGTGGTCCTACGTTGACTTATTTTGTTTTAGTAACGGAACCAATCTCAGCTCCCCCTGAGTTTGTCGTCGCTCTCGAGTCACTTGGTGAGCCTAGTGGTGAACCTCAGGCACAAATTTCTCCATTCGTTGAGGTACGAATGGCACTCCATTGAAGTGCATGTTTAACTCTCTGGATGAAGTTCTAGCCTTGTTAGCAATCTTCAAGAAATCGTTGACCATAGCTCCACAAGAGCCGAGTGGAGGAGACCTTGCAAGGCCTTCTTCCTTAGCGCTTGTTGCAAGAGGGTTGGAAGCTCCTCTTAACATCCCACCACTACAGGCTCACCTCCTTCCCCATATGATGATCGTGTTAGGGGGAGGCCTCTTCTTTATCTTTAGACTAGATGTGTGTGTGTTGTGATGTGTTCCCCCGTGATCGTGTTATGTGTGCCTAGATGACCCTTGTCACCCTTGTTGGTGCTTGGATATAGGTGTGGTTTTTGTGTCGTAAACCTTCTTCTATTTGTATCATCATTCTTCCATGTTTTTGATTGACTTTCGGTAAATTGGGGACAATGCAAAATGTTGGGGGCATTCAAGCTTCCCTTCCATGTTGACCCAATTTTTTATTTTTACTTTGTCTTCTCATGCATTCCTCACATGGTCTGATATAGTAGGGGGTTGATGATAGTTCATTTTATATACTATTAGTATTTATGAAGAGTTCTAACCCTGAAATATTAGATCGCCCCTATGCCCTATGTTTATGTTTTTTTTCTCTCTTTTTCACTCTTTTTTTTTATCTTTCTCTTATTTGCTTGAGTTGTCCCTTTCATGTGTGACAACACCATTTCTATAACACTTTCTCTCTTCTTTTATTTTATCCTTCTCTCTTCTTTGCTTAAGTTGTCCCTTTTATGTGTGACAATGCCATTTCTATAACACTTTGATTTTTAGAAAATGTATTCATTGACCAAACAAATCTTTTCTCGAGAATATTTGCAAACTTGTTCAAAGAATCGCATTCTTGACTTGAAATCCTAATGGAACATGTTTCCTTCATCACGAGTTCGCAAAGAAAGAACTTGAGACCTTTTCTTCGAGGTGGGAGAAACTTCGACGTTCCCCTCACAAGGGGGAATTTTCTTCCTTTTGAATTCCTTGATGAAGTGAACATCTTTCAGAAGGATTCCTTGATGATGAATCAATTCAAGAAAGAAACATCTCTTCCACACTTTCAAAACAATGCATCCCTTGAGTGGACCCCTTTCTTCACGCTGGGTTCCTGAGGGACCCCTTTGAAAGTTTTCCAATCTATCAATGGTTTGCGTGACTATCCGCTTACTTTCCTATGTGGCCACTTTCGGACATGTTTTATCTGCGAGTAAACATGTCGCTTTGCAAGTGCACATGTGAAGCTGCTCTCTGACTCTACGAAGTCTCCCTTCTTTGGGTTTCCTCCATGTGAGAGATCTTGGAGGATACCTCCCTGCAAGTCTATAGGCCTATAGGGAACTTCATCTGAGTTTCCTCCATGCGAGAGATCTTGGGGGTGGCTTCCCTACAAGTCTATGAGTCTATAGGGCACTTTTTCTAGGTTTCTTTCATGTGAGAGATCTTGGAGGACACCTTCCCTGCAGGTCTGGGGGCCTGTAGGGAACTTTCTTTAGGTTTCCATCATGTAAGAGATCTTGGAGGACACCTTCCTTGCAGGTCTGCAGACCTATGAGGTGCTTACCTCTCAGGGCTTCCTTCATGTGAGAGATCTTGGGGGTCGCCTCCTTGTAGGTCTGCGGGCCTGTAAGACACTTTCATTCTATGGCTTCATAGTTCTGCGGAGCTATGGAGTCATTTGCCTACCCTGCGCTTTCGAGCTCACTAGATTGTGGTATGCTTCCTCGACGGTTCAGGTATAAATTTCTAACCCTATTCACTCTTCGATCTAATTTACCGAAGCACTCATCAATATTCCTGCTCGCTAAAGTGGGGGAAAAATGTATAGGAGCGAATTTGCACCCCTTACGAAAATTCCCCTTTTACATATCCTCACCTTAGAAAACCAAATCTGAAGGAAAAATTCCACATTAGCTGGCTAATCACCTTCCACTTAGCGTCTATTTGTTGTGTCGGTAGGAGAATATTTGTCGAGGACGCTCACGCGGCATGTAGATGTATGTGTGGTGCGCATACATCCCTAATGGATTCATGCATCTGAAGTTGGCAGAGGCATCACACTTCCTATTGGGAAAGGTTTGTAACGTCCCTCTTCGACCAATCGAACCCAAAAATAGCATATTCTCTCTTCTCCTTCAAATTCTTCCATTCTTCATTCAACTCATCTTTTTTCCATCACTTCTTGCATTCTCAAGCATTCTCAACCTTCATTTCACTCTCAACGGCACTTCAACACTCCATTGCAGCAACAACACTCTTATCAACTTTGTCAAGCAAGTGTGAAGCAAGCTATTGCAGCAGGGACTTGAGGTTTTGCAACACCTCCTTTCATTGTAGTCGAGGTTGTGGTGATTGTTCAAGCTCTCTTTCTCCATCATTGGCTAGTGAGCTCTTGGTGGAGGTGGTAACGTTTCATTCCTCTCCTTTACGATTTGGTTGAGTAGCTATATACTATTTTGTAGTGTTATTTGTGTGCTTTCTCTCTTTACTTCTTTATCATACATTTCTCTATCATTGCTATTTGGTTGTCCGTGGAGGTGGAAACACCAAAATGGGGGTTTGACTGAGGCAGGCCCCTATACAACCCCAACAAACTTCTCTTCTTTCTTGTGTGTAAGTGGATGTGCATTTGGAGCTAGCTAGCGAACAGGCACTTTTGTGAGATTGTCTTCATCACCCTAGTTCTAGTCTATTTACTTTATCATTTCAGTATCTATTTTGCATACTTTCCTATTTTGTTTTTACTATCTAGATTGAACTAGATAGGCTGTTAGTAGGTCTTTTTGGTAGTTTTACTATGTTCACTGTTTTCTGGCTGTACGGATGCCAACATGCCATGCTAATGTCCCAAAACTGCATTCTTGTCCTCAGACAGAGAGTTGTCTAAGACACAGAACCGACTCCAAAAAGCCAACTCACCTAGCCCAAACTAAAGTTCAGGTCTACAGAGTGATCGAAGTACTTTATAATCCTCATCATTCTCGTCCCTTACATCAAATACCCCTTTAGAGTGAGGTAAGTTAGGGCAGCCTTTTGCTCTTGGCTCTCCGTGACTTGGGGCCTTGACGTGGTTGGTCCCCCTCGCTTACAAAAAATAAAAAGCAATGGAGAGTAGGAAGGAATCAAGATAATTGTCTCTACAAACTACATGTCTATCATGATGTCAACATGATGATTGATAATTGAAACTAATAAATTGTATTGTACTATGCAATATTTAGATATTGTAACCATGACTGAATTTCCTTCAAATAGGTGTGAGATCTAAATTTATGTATTTGCATTTCAACTTGCATGTTAGGATTTTAGTCTATATACAAAGTTATAGGTTGAACTACAATTTTTGTTTTTTAACCTGCACAAGTTTAGTTCATGGTTTGTAAGCTATATTTTTTCTTCTCATTTGAGGCTATGTCAAATGAATAGTTAGATTTTACAACCTTTATCTTCAAGTAAAAAAGGTTGTGCACCCAACAAAATGGTATTCTTGATTTTATGTTGGTGTAGAGATACCATTTTTCTTTCATTAAATATGTCCATTTGTAAGTTGAACTACATAGTGTGTTTTTTAACCTGCATAAGCTTAAATCATGGTTCCTAGGATGTGTTTCATATTTATGTTTCTCCTAGTTCACTCAAGTACCAATTCAATATTTTAATAGCTTTAAACAATGTGTTATGCATTTGAGGTTGGTAGCAGCAATGTAAGGATGTAATTGGTCATTGGAGGTTATCACTAAGGTTTCAATGGACTCCTTAACCTTTCTTTTCACATAACATATATACATATACCACAATCAACTTGTATGTTAGGATTTTAGTCTATATACCATAATATTGTGTATTATTTCATGCTTTTGTACAAGAAATTATATTTCAATTTATATGTTAGGATTTTAGTCTATATACAATGTTGTAGGTTGAACTACATATTGTGTTTTTCAACCTGCATAAGTTTAGCTCATGGTTCGTAAGATGTGTTTTTTTCTTCTTCATGTAAAAGAAGTATGTGCACCCTAATAAAATTGCATTCTTGATTCTATGTTGTTGTTAGGATATGGTGTTGTACACCATTGCATAAAATGTTATATTATAATATTGTAATTAAATAACTATTTAGTTGTGGTGCACTTAGAAGGTGTGTTTAGCCATACTAGGTAATTATTTGGGGACCACTTGTAAAGTTGTATTATAAAATTGGGTTATTATTTTATGTGTGGGAGATATAAGATAATAATTTAATATTGGAGAAATATTTAATAAAGTGAAAACTTAGTACCCAATATTAAATGAGGGGTCAATGGTTTTATATTCATATGGTTTTGTGGTACAAGGTTTTATCTTACAACTTGGTTGTATTTGTATGAGTTTGTTTCTATAAAAGAAAACACATGATTAGTGGTTAAGGTTGGCTGGGTGAGTGAATTGTCATTATTGAGTCTTTTTTAGCAATGCATATGTGAAGCATGGCATGGGATGTGTGTATTCATGCTTGGACACGTGGAGGATGCACTGGAGAGGCTTGATGCTTTAGAAGTATCCATTGTAACTTTGTAAGTGCGTGTATTATTTTATTGTTGAATAATAGATGGAATATTGATGCTTTTGGATGTTGGGTTCTTCCCTCTTGAGGGTTTTCCCAAGATATATCTTGTGTTATCTTGTGGGTTATGTTGAATGCACAAGACAATTGAGAGGAGTGAATCACTTGTACCTTAAAACTCCATAACCCTCATTAACATTCAAATCCACATTCATTCAATAAGCCCTTAATATGTAAGGGCATAACAAGTCCCCCTTCACACCTCAACCAAGGTTGAAGGCTCCATTAAGTGTTGTCGAAGGTTGTGTTGGGTAGGGGCCAACCCTCCAAATATGTTGCTAATACTTGATAATAACTAAGAATAACAAGCTATTGAAGGGGGCAAACCTCCAAATATCTCCAATGAGAACGCAATCACAATATGATGATGAAATAAGACTCACTACCTCCTATATATACTTATTTATGCCTAGTCACCCAAACTAAGTTAGATAGCCCTATATAAGCCTTAGGCTGACTTAATTAAGAGTTAAGGTAGCCACAAGCCGGCTACTCATAACCGGATACACACTATTGGGGGTAAGGGCATAACAAGGCCCCCTTCACACCTCAACCAAGGTCGAAGGCTCCATTAAGTGTTGTCGAAGGTCGTGTTGGGTAGGGACCAACCCTCCTTTGTCCCTTGTCTACATCCTTGCCCCATAAAACCATCTTTATATTTTTTGGGGCATTTTTGTATTATAAAACCATCTGTCTTTTTTTGGGCATTTTTGTATTATAAAACCGTCTTTTTATATATGTTTGTTGATAGACACAAATGCATGATGATGGAAACACTGTTTTATTGAAATTTCTTAAGTACACTCTTGTGTTGAGATTATTGTCTCTCTTTGATGGTTATTTTCAACAAGAGTTTATCCACATACGTATGGTGATATGTATTTATTCATCATAGTTTGTTGATTTCTATTTGCTTCCTTATAAATCTCTTAATAAATAATCTAATATCGCATTACCATGTTGAAGATTAAAACATACTTTTGTCTCTCTTTGATGGTGATTTTCAACAAGAGTTTTTCCACGTACATATGAAGATATGTATATATTTATCATAATTTGTTGATTCTATTTGCTTCCATATAAATCTCTTAATAGATAATATAATGTTGCATTACTAAAAATCATATCAGCATACTTTTAAAAAGCTAACATTTCTAATAATATACATTGTTTTATCAACAAAAAGTGTCAAAAAGATCTAACTCAATACCTATATCTTAAAACTAAAACTATATACAACCTTTTTCTAATAAATTTCAAGAAAGTCCTAGCCCTTTGAATGTGACCATAAGAATTAAAGAAAAAATTCCACCTTTCACGCATCATGTGTTTGTTTACAAGGAATGAAATGTGCCACGAAAATCTGTCAACCACAGAAGTTGAACAATTGATTCTTTACGTTCACAATAATCCAAGGACAAAGCCTGCACACAAGTTCTCCCAAGATCTCTAGCATGAAAAATAGTTTGTACAGACCAACGGACTATGCCACTCACTTAACACTATCACTCCCGAAAGAACTTTAAACAATTTGAAATTTTTAAAGAGAAAAATTTAACTTGACTCATGGGTGAAATGTGGGATGCACTTCCCGAATTAATTAAACATTAACTATTATGTTGTAGACAATTTTTCCTCCTAACCCCATTCATCATCTCATTCATAAACTTCCTGCTTACACAAATAGGCAGAAGGTTTAGTGGAAATCATTATTTCTAAGTAGATTGCAAAGTTGTCTTTTTTAGATACTCGAAAAGTAACCCTTGAATTCTCAAATCCCATAATGCATTCAAGGCATATATCTCCAATGGGTCCTCAACTCTATGATTAAAGTGAATCCTTTTATATGTGGGGAATGAAATTTATGGTGTACTCTCCACTCCCATAAAATCAATCATTTGCAATATGACTAAGACTTGCATACAAAGGCTCGTTCATAAATCTTTTAATTGTTTACTTTTTTTAACATTAAGCGGGGAATTATTCGAAAGAACTTTGCTTGGCGTTGTGGCATGACCAACTTCCCAAAACATTCAGTACAAACTATGATCACCAACAATCATTATTTGTATAAAAGACAACTGCGTCGGAATGATAGTATTGCTCATGAGGATCAGTCAAATGGTTGCCAGTCAGATTCTATGACCAAGTAAAGTAAAATAAAGCAAAGATATTATCAAACTTTAGCCCGGTTAAAAGATAAATGAATGAATGGGATGATTCTGCTTATTCTCAATGCCCATCTTTTTCCCATGCCACTTTACTTGTAAAGAAGGGGAGTAAGTAATTAAGTATGGTATTGATTAGCAAGCACAATCATTGTTGTTCTCATTGTTATTATAATTAAAATCATTCATGGAGTGCACTTTTTATGGACTTAGAATATATTGAGGTAGTGAGGCAGAAGAACAAGAGCAAAATGGAGATGGAATCATCCTCGTCATCAACACCAACAACAGCTCTGGTGGTGGTTGGGATTTCGCTGCAGGAGGAAGAGAGCAAAGAGCTTCTGTCATGGGCCATGAGTGTGGCAGCTTGCCCAGGTGACACCGTTGTTGCACTCCATGTACTTGGTAAGCAAAACCTGCCATTTCTTTGCTTTCTAGATCGAAAAATTCATGTCATTTTACTTGTAAATATAAATTCGCACTAAAAGACCAACATATTTAGATCATCGCATTGAAACTTATGCTTCAGAAGTACCAGCAACAGATTTTTTTGACTCCAACTGGATCAAAAAAACTCCCCAGAACTTTTTTAAACATAATATAAAGGATTGTTTTGAATAGTATTTTTTTATTTCTTATTATTTTTATCATCTCTCGGAACATTTTAATAGACTCTGCTAGACTCACGCAGACTCATTACAATTTTTTCAAGAATATAATGTAAGAATTGTTTCCAATAGTTTAGTTCTTAATTTTATTATTTCTCTGTTCTATTTCATACTTTAAGCAGGCTCGGCTATACTCTGAGTACTCGCCCACGTCTACACTTAGGTTTATATCATACTGTAAACACATTGTTCTGATCTTGTCAATGTAGGAAATCAAGTTGGTATATTCATAGCCTATGCCAATCTTTTGGTTAGCATCTCTTAGCTTACTCATTGCATTCGTAGGTAGCACCAGAAGGTAGTAATGTAAAAATGGGTCTCAGGAATAAATAAAAAATTTAATTGTGAAGTTTGATAATGGTGGAAATATCTAGAACCCTGTAAATTTTGATTGAACAGATTTATTTAGAAGCCCATTCTGAACATATTTTACCAAATGACCCTGTTAGAAAACTGAGGTAAGGTATTGCTTTGGTTGTTTTTGATGTTGCAGTTGAAAAGCATGGCAGAGAATCACAGTTTATGAAAGCTAGGATTGATAATGCACAGGCTATGCTGATCAAATTGTTGGGATCCTTCATGGACCTCTGGCAAGCTAAACAGGTGGGTTTATACTTCTTGAATCTGCACTTTTGTTTGACAAAAGATGGTCATTATAATTTCTCATGGTTTTAACCATAATGACAGATAAAAGTGGAGGCTAAGGTACTGGTCCATAGCAGTCTCGAAAAGGCTATAGTGAATGAAGCAGCAACTTCAGGAGCTTCATTCCTTGTCCTAGGAGCTTCAACTTATCAACTGCCCAGGTGGGTATATATACATTTTTTTCCCTTCAAAAAGCATTGTTTTAAAAGACAGCTTCAGAAGTACATTTCAAACCACTCTGTGGTTCATCATCAGGATGAATAATAAGAAAGCAGATCAGAGCTCCTCATACAGCCAACCTAATTACAATAAAGACTAGAGCTTAGTTCAACATTCAAAAATGAAAATTAATGTTTTGTCGAACCTAGAACCTTTGATCTAAAAATGAAAGAAAACTGAAAATCTAAAGATAATATGTTTCCAACTGCAGTTTGTCTCTTATGGATTATATTGACATTGAATGCAATCGATGTGTAATTTCTTCTGAATTGAGAACTGTACTTTTATGATTGTGTGTGTATGAAAGAGCTTTACTGTAAAAATATTTTCCTAGAAATTGCTGGGAAGAAAACTTAAAGTTTAGAAATAATAAGCGTCTTACCACATTTTATCCCTTATGGGTTGTATTGGAATTGAATGCAATTGATATGTGATTTCTTCTGAGTTGAGAATTCCTACTTTCATGATTGTGTGCGTATAATAGAGCTTTAGTTCAAAATATTTTCCTAGTGATTGCTGGGAAGCTTCTTAATTTTTCGTGATATCTTTTCGGGTAAATTTTAAACTCTTATGTCTGTGCAGTTGTTTTATAAGCCGTTAAGATGAATTTGTTGGCCTTGCTACATTATAAAAGCATCTTAAACTTTCTTTGTCTATTTTTGTGGGATATGGCATGCAGCCCTTCCATCGGAGTGACAAAAAAGTATTGTCTGGAACATGCACCAGCCGGATGTGCAGTAATAGCTGTCAAGGACAGAAGAGATGTGCCACTGCAAGAGCTTTTTCCTAGGGTTCCAGAGATAGATTGTTCTGTGATACTTCAAGAAGGTATTGAAGGGTGTACCCCTTACTATACTCTGAATCAAGATGAAGTTCCAAATAACTCTGGCTTCTAATTGGAAAAGTATGTTTTGCCTCCAATTTATTTTGTTCTTCTGGTTTGCAGGCAATCACTGGTTCAATTTGAAGTGGCCTGCAAAAGATGTTGGGAAAACTCTAGGTTATCTACAGAAGAAACTCCTATCCAAGATCCAATCTCGGGGAGAAGAAGAATTCAGAGACCATGTGAACGAGAGATATGAAAGCTTCCAAGAACAAATAGAAAAGCATTCCCCAAGAGGAGTTCTGGAAGCACCATCACATTGCTTGGATCAGGAAGAATCATTTTCTTCAGAGAGTTCAATTGGGTCCTCTCCTCCTTTTAGGAATGATGGAGATGACAAATCAATCTCTGAAGAGAGTCCCCACAACTGCTTCAACTTTTGGACAAGTGCTAGTACGCAATCTAATAAGTTTTTGAAACTCTTCTCTTTATCTTTTGGCCATTGCACCACACAAATAACTTCGACTGCCAAGTACCACAAAGAACCACATTCCTATTTTCCTAGGAACAGGGAAAATTTTGAGGAAAGGAGAGCATACAAAGAGATATCATGGAAGCCATCATGGAGATGCTTTGCCTATAAGGAGATTTCTTATGCCACCAACAACTTCAATTCTGGTATGTTCCAAACATCATATCTAAACTGCTGAATAACTCTATGTTTGCTGATCCTTATAGATTATGATGAAGTCAAAAGGTATTTTGTTGTGCTGCAGAAAATTTGGTGGGTAAAGGCGGGTATGCAGAGGTTTACAAGGGGGTCTTATCGAATGGCCAGGCTATAGCAGTGAAAAGAATGACGAATGGAACCACAGATGAGCAAAAGGAGAAAGATTTTCTTACTGAATTGGGTATCATTGGACACATTCACCACCCAAATACAGCTTCTTTGCTAGGGTGCTGTATAGAAAATGGTCTTCATCTTATCTTTCACTTCTCTCCTAATGGCAGCTTGGATTCTTGTCTACATGGTAAGCTTTTTCCCAAATTATAGGTTAAATAGTTCTGCTATAACTATAGTTCTTTTGATACCATTGTCCTGCATCTTTGTGGCAATGTGGCCTGAATTCTTTTAACCTGTAGAACCTAGGCGTCACCCTTGCTTATTTCTCATATGTCAGTACAGTGCCTTAGGGTCCAGACAATGGTCATAACATGGTTTCACTGACAGTTGCACATTCATGATGCCAAGGTAGTTAAACTCAATATTCTTTGAAGCAGCTCTTTTGAGTAGCCTGTTCAAATTGTAAACCATTGCCTTTATTTTTTAATTATCCTGCAAGTGACCATGTGAAGTGAGATCGAGTTTAAAAAATTCTCAGATACAAATACTCCAGTGCTGGAGTGGTCAATAAGGTACAAGGTGGCAGTTGGTATAGCTAGGGGACTGCATTATTTGCACAAATGTTGCCAAAGGCGGATCATTCACAGGGATATCAAAGCAGCCAATATTCTTCTAGGTAGAGAATTTGAGCCTCAGGTGAGCAAACTTGCCATTCTAGAGTTGCATGATCCTTTAGATCTAGTGATGGTTATAATCAACTTACAAACTTATCTAAATGAATATTCAAACATTTAAATGGATCCTTGACTGGGTTCTGCTATAGATTTCAGACTTTGGTTTGGCAAAATGGCTCCCAAGGCAATGGACCCACCACTCCATAACTCCCATTGAAGGAACTTATGGGTAAGTTAAGCATTTCCATCATCCTGCTTTGTAACTTGCAGCTCACACAATTTTTTTCTCATGGCTTCCTAATGGGTGTGGCTTTTGAGCAGATATCTGGCACCAGAGTATTTCATGCATGGGATAGTTGATGAGAAAACTGACGTGTTTGCTTTTGGAGTGTTGTTGCTAGAAATTGTCTCTGGTAGGAAGCCTTTTGATACTTCAGAACAGAACATTCTTGTTTGGGTCAGTATAACAAAGCTCCTTAACAACATCTTCCAAAATGACAAATATAATAATTGTGTAAAAAATTTATAGAAAATTTTGGCTAAATCAATGTATGAATACAGATAAAATAGCCAATGCCAATGAAGACTTCAGAACATTCTTGTTTTTGTATTTAAATTTGGGGATATTTCTTCTTGTATGTCTTGGTACTGACAATTAGGGTAAGCTTCTTCACCCACCATCAGAGGATTCTAGTTCGATCGAAACATCAGTACAAAAGATTACAACCCAGATTGTCCCAAAAGTTCTCTTTTATACATTATTTTGAATGATCCATTATATGGTATGCAGGCAAAACCATTGTTAGAGTCTGGAAACATTAAAGATCTAGCAGATCCAAGGCTTGAACGCCAATATGATATTGTTGAGATGAAGAGAGTGCTTTTCACAGCATCCCTGTGCATAAGGCATTCAGCAATCTGGAGGCCATCCATGAGCGAGGTCTATCTTCCTTCCTAGATACAGATGTCAACCTTTTATAACAAAATCCCAAATGGGTTGTTCCTTGCTGTTTGCATTTCACTACATTAGAATTGATTGCCTATTGTTGCTATTTCAGGCTCTACAATTGTTGACAGATGGAGAAAGTCTTCTTAGAGAAGACTGTTGGAGGATACCTTCATCAAAGGATGGTGCAATTGATGACTACTGGGACAAACTGCAGAAGTTGAGATGTACTGCCAAAAAATAAATGGAAAGATGCAGAATGGGATTTAGTTCCAACTTAATCTAATGCCTTAAAAAAAAATCACCTCAGAAATTTAGTGAAACTAGTTTTAAGTCATAAGCTTCTAAACTCTACTTGGTTAAACTGGATCTGTGATGTAAAATTAGTGCACCAATCTATTTGTTTGTATATTCTATAGTTACAATCTGTGCAGACAGAACACTCCCATTCAATAATTATCCTGAATGTAATCAGAGTATGTCCTCAATTCAAAAAAATTATAAATTTCTGATTTTTTGGTATTTTACGATTTTATGCCCTCCTTTTTGGCATTTTCTGATTCACAAATTGAAATATTTCATGGAAATAGTACAGTGCAGATAAACAGCAATATGCACCAGATTTGCAGATTAGCTAAAGTCTAAAATTGAAGAATACTAATGCAATAAATTGAATACTTTGATTGATAATTTGATAGGCAAATTGATCTATGGAACATTAACACAGGGTTGTTATGAAGCATACAATATGGACTTATATTCATCCCAGCAGTCCTAAAACCTCAATAATAATAGATCTTACAATCCTTGATACCTAGACCAATAATGAAGTCAGCACAATGATCAATGTCCTGGATGTGACAATGATTTTGAAGGGCTGTGTACCGTAATCTAGAGTAAGATTGTTGTTACAACAGCGATATGAGAGCTGCATATATCATATGGATCCACCATATATCTGAGTTCTGCCCCAACTTGCAACACTACCCTGGAAATAATGATGTAATTTATATATGTGGAAGCTAGTGACTAGCCGTATGAAACCTTTTTCACCGCTGCACCTACGATGGAATGTATCAACAGAACCCAGTGATTATAAGGAAACCATTATCATGCTCTAATGGCAGTAATTTATATTGCAGATGGTACCCAGCTATTAGTGCACTCCTTATTTGTGCAGATCACAGCCACAAACTTGATATATTTCTGCCCAAAAAGAATACAGAATTACATCAACAGTCACAGCACCCCTTTAACACAAATGTAATATTAATTTCAATCTGAAATTTCAACGGTTCAGCCCAATGGTGACTGCTATATAAAATCACTACAAGGAATTGTAGGTTTTCAACCTCCAATTCTAGACCTAGAGGGTTTTCGTCCTCAAATTAATTGAACCAAACTCCAACAACATGTAGAAATCAAAATATCCTTAATCAATATGCCTCCTTCTCCTTGATTGGCCTCTCTTAAATAAAGTTTTCCTCCAAAAGTCGTAACTCTTCAATTTTCCTTCACAACCCTTGATTGATATTTGAGAGCCATTATTTAAAATAAAATTTAATTATAAGAGACCTTATTTTATAATTTCACTTTAATTGAGGCCCTCTTTATTATAATTACATTTTATGATAACACTTAAGTGGCCCCTTTTATGACATTAAGATCCTCTTGAGTTATTATTATACTCCTATTTTCCAAGAGAAAAATCCGGAAGGCCCATGGGAAATGAACGATGAGCATTTGAGTTTCAACTTGGTTTCATTTCGAAAAGGGGACATTACATTGTACAAGATTTGGTTAACAGCAGAATAATTTAATCCATAATGAAAGGAACCATAGCACCTGGACTCGTATATGAGCACAGATGGCACTCGTATATGTTCTTTTCATTGAGGAACTCTTTGTCAAGTTTCAACAGTGAAGTTTTAATGGTGAACATGTCATTTCAATATTTTATCTTGAGGTTTTACAAGGATGTGAAAGATCTCATGTCGCCTGAAAAACCTCTTGTTCTCAGACTACTTTGTAAGCCCCCCGCCAGTATCTCTTCATTCTGATATACTTTTAATAAACTTTGGTAGCTGATCTCCATTTCAAGGATCACGAAGCGCCATACTCGTATATCTAACAAGTTATATTTAGAGATCTCTTTGTAATCTGAGCCACACTCTTAAATAGTTAGTGCCATACTTACTATTTATTCCTCTATCAAATACCAAAATACCCGTACTCCCATCACAAAAAAGTTGCAGCAGAGTAGAGGGTCTCAACGATTTCTGTGAATAAAATACATTCCTAGGATACAAAATACTGGCTAGAAATATATATAACTTCTGCTGCTGGATTCATGTTAGAGATCTAACTGATATATGGTCTCTATTCAATATTTGTAGATAATGGTGTCAAAAGTGACGATCAAACACTGAGCTGTGCCTTGTCATTTTGCAACAAGTTTGGAAAAAATCCTGAATGATAGGTACTCAATAAAGTTGCCAAAAACACTTATTCCCTGGCCCCTGCTAAAGAAGATGCAAGCAAATCGATAAATGGCTCAATTTGTTTCTTCAAGACAATAACCAATCAGATGGGGCAACCAGCAAGCATTCTTCCCAGGTACATAGAGCTAAGACTATTGGTTCGTTACCATTCACAGGTCTAGGCTCTCTGCTGCATCTGGCACCAATATGTATTCCCAGTTGGAGAGTTTCTCTGCAGCCAAGCTTTGAAACTTCAGCATCCTAATAAGTGTGGTTTAACATTTGGGTCGTGGTGACCAGCTCTAAAAACTAAAAGACAAACTCTCACTTGGTAAAAGAGGCTTTAAAAATAACAAAAAGTCAGCAGATGATAAAATGCTAAAAATTCCTTGCATTTGACAAGAGAGCAAAAAAATAGGCATTTGACAAGCATGAGAAAAACCAACAAAATCAATTAAAAACAGGTTGGAAAATGCAAAAAAGGATGAAAAAGAACAGCAAAAACAAACTATTTTTGGTGAATTACTGTAAAAGTCATTTAGGTTTTCAATAAACTTTTTTCATGGGAAACTGCTCAAACTGCAATTTTTCAGAAAGAACCTGATTAATCAGGGATTTTAGTAAACATAAACCACATCCCATGTTCATCCACAACTGGAGATTTGATGGTATGTGTTCTGATTTTGCAAAGCAGGCAATGCAATCGAGATACTTCACCATTCATGTCTTGTACCACCAGAAGCTAAACATATTTCCGTCTCACACATGAAGAACTTCATTTCCTACTGGCATAGAGGAAGAAAGACACGCATTGATCTTAACCACCATTTTGTATCCTCCTTCTTTTTGGTTTTTCTGAAAAAGTAGCTCCTGTATCCTATAAGGTAAATGGTTGAATAGCCTCATCTCATGGAATTTCAAAGGCTCTTGAGAAGAATTCTTGTATACCAGGCTTCTGTGGAACTCCCCATGTATTTACCCTGCATTAGGCTTAATTAATTGAACCATTTTCAAGCCATGACATGTGAAAAATTATATTAAATCAGGAGGTAAAGTGACATAAAATAGAAGGTCTGAGGTCAATATCAACAACATTGCACAAGAAGGAAATAAATGTCCTAATTGATTTTGGGCCTTGGCCCCTGAAGGTTTTAGAAGATGAAAACATATATATAAAGTATAGCTAACTAGCAGCTTATACATGCATGTCACCACCCTTCTAGATATGTGAAGAAATTTGAAATATAATCATAGCAAAATATTGAAGATAAGTTTTACATACAAATTGCAGGACTTGGGCATGGAAATACAAGAAACTTTAATGGCAAAAATATTCAGACACTCAGCAAAACTGCAGATTTTCTTTTCTCCAGCCAAATGCTCTCCTTCGAGTTATCTGTTTCTACAATGGTTAGGTTTGGTTAAAGCTCGGGAAGCCTAGACATCATCATCATATGCATCATCTTCTCTCGGACTCTGTTTCTGCAATAGTTCATCATCTTCAGAATCAGATAATGCATGTCTCCTTTGTGATTTTCTTGAAACTGGAGAATTTGTCTCGCCATCATCAGAGTCTTCTAGACCTGCAGCTGCAAGAAAATCTTGGGCATTTTCTGCATCATCTTGTGCCTTATCACTCATATAATTTGCCTCATCTTCCATGGCAACATCAGGTTCCTCCATATAAGAATCATCAGCCTTGTGGTCCTTATCCTTCTTCTTTTTCTTCTTTTCCTTCTTTCGTTTCTTCTCAGACTGACCAGCCTCATCATTGTCATCATCCCTGTCCTTACGCTTACTCTTCCATAATTCCTTCACACGTTCAAATTGTTCCTCTTGTTGCATCACCCGCCGAAGTTCTTCCTCTTGCTTTCTCCTTTCCATCTGAATCCTTCGTTCTTCATCAGCTTTTCGTTTTGCTTCATCAGCCAAGACAAGTTGGCGTGCTACTTCCAGCTTTTGACGGCTTTGCTGCTCTTCACGTTCTGCTGCTTCTCTGTGAACTTTGGCAGCATCAAGCAAATGTTTACAGTAGTCAACATGCAACTCTATCTTCTTCTCATCAAAGCCATGTGTATTAGGGCTTGCCACAGCTGACAGTTGACTGAACACACGGAGTGCATTCATTAATTCTGACACTGCTTGACGAACCTCATCAGCAGTACGTTTTTGCTTTTGAAGTGTTGAAGTTGAAAACTTCTGCATTGCAACGCCAACATCAAAGCGTAGCATGTAATTTGAGGGCGCCAAATGTACTGCTCTTAATAATGTTCTTTTACAATCTTGCCACTGTTCTGCTTCATAATGTGTTCGAGCTAAATATAATAAAATTTGGGTGTCAGTGCCAAAATAGAATTTCCTCAAACAATTTTGATACATTTTCACTGCAAGTGCAAACTGTCCTTGTGCAAAGTAAACATGCGCTAGATTTACCCACACATCAGGCATCTGAACAAAGATGTTTCCTGCAGCAGCTTCTTGTACCTGTGTAAAAATTTCCTTTGCAATATCAAATTGACCCCTTTCAGCTAGCACAATGGCTGCCCCATTTGCAGCATAAACATTTCCTGGTCTCTGTGCCAACACTTTACAATACAGTTCTCTAGCCTTCTCAAGATGTGTTGCCTCGTTCTTTGGATCCCTCCTCTCATTGCGAAAAGCTGCAAAATAATTCCAATTTCCAAGTGAAATGTCAACATAAGAATTCTCCACATCTGATTCACTTTGGGCAGCTTTAATTGTTTCTTTTGCTTGAAGCCAGTCATCTGTTTTCAGTTCCATGTTGCCACGCATACATAAAGCATTTGATGAGTTCTTATCCACCTTAAGTGCATCCCCAATCAATTCTAGGCTTAGTTGGATCTCATTCCGAGCCTGAGCCATGGCTGCAAGACGTAGATATGCATCCACATAATCAGGAAACTTGAACAATATTAGCCTGTATAAAAGATTTGCTTTTACAGTATCATGTAGCTGTTCAAACAACCTAGCAAGATTAAATAGTGTTGTGACTTTATCCCATGGTAACTCAAGTGAAACACCACCTTCTTCTAGTTGATGGAAGAATTCCATATCCTTAAAGGGCACAGAAAAAACTGCAGAATTGGCACTGGGGCTTTTATTTATGAATTCAACCCAAATGCCATTTCCTAATGCCTCCATAAAAGTTTGTTCAGCCAACTCTAGTTCATCACGCTCAAAATGAAGAACCCCAATGTTGTTTAACAATTCAATAGGTACTTCTTCTCTGCTCTTCTTCAGAAGAGACTTTGCTGTCTTAAGAGAATCTAAGGCTGCACTGGTGTCTGTCGATATTAACAACTCACCCATCTTGATAAATGCATGGGCATCACGTGGATCTATGCGAGTTGCCTTTCTTAAAGTTTCCAAAGCCTTCTCTGCCTGCCCTTGCTGAGCATATATATGGCCTACAGCTTTTAAGCTCTCACAATTCTCAGGGTGGACCTCTAGAACCTTTTCAAAATTTGAGAGAGAACTCTTAAGATCTCCCAGCTTCAATTGAACCTGTCCCAGCCCAAAGTATGGCAACACAAAATCCTGTGGCCTCTGGCTTTCCTTAACTGATGCCATATAGTAGCGGCCAGCAGTGTCATAATCACCTTTGCTATGATAAGATCGTGCAAGATTATAATATGAATGAGATTTCATGAGAGGGTGATCAGTTGAAACAAGAGCTATCTCAGTCAACTGTTCCACAAGAAAATGCTGCCCTGTGAAGAAAAAATGGTTTGCTAAATGATTCAATGCCATTGCACAGTACGGGTATAATTCAAAGGCTCTACGCATCTTTTCCATTCCTTCATGAACACTACCTTTTTCACTAACTTGCAAGTCCATTATTCCAAGGGCCACCCAAGCTTCAACATTTTCAGGTTCTAGCTGTAAAACACGTTCAAATGCTTGTTTGGCTTTCTTAAGCTGACCAAGTTTGTAGCGGCACAAGCCTAAACCAAGTCTTACTGCTGCAGGGCAACCAGGATAAGTTCGCAAAGCCTTCTTATACAACTCCAATGATTCGGTATACCGTCCACGGTTGAATTGCACACAGGCTTGACCAAGAAGTGCAGGAACATTATCAGGTTGTCCATCTAGCACAATCTTGAATGCACCATATGCTTGTTCATGGTCTCCTTTTGCTAAAAGCAATTGACCTTTTCCAACCCAAGTCGATGGCTCGAGATTATCAATTCTAGAAGCCTTGTTATAGTAAAATGTTGCACGAACAAATTGTTCTTCCTTCTCTGAATGCTTTGTCTTAATCTTACCAACATTGCTGTAGTATGCACCAAGGGCATTTAAAATGGCAATTCTGTCATACCTCACATCAGCATAGTACTCATCAATTTCTGGACTAGCACCTTCTTCCAGTATTTGTCGAAACTCCTCAATTTTGCCTTGCTTGAAATATTCTCTTGCTATAATTAGCCATAAATCGAGAGGAGCTTGCTCTGCTTTCAGGATGTCAAGAATGTCAGTGGCATCTCTCGGTAGTTGATCTAATGCTACTTTCACTTCTTCCTCTGAATTTTGCACTGGTATGTACACACACCCCATTCTTCCAAGCAGGTTCCTTCTCTGCCACAAATTCTCCTTATATGCACCTACAGATGTGCAAATAGTCATGATGAGAAGTTATAAGATCAAGAGCCATGTACGTAAGAATAGAAGGCTAAAAGACAAAAACAAAAGGCTAAAAAACATCTAAAATGGTATTTATTTATGGTTCCTAAATATAAATTTTGAGCAAAAGATAGATTGATTCACAGTGGCTGCGCTATGCCCTAGTTTATCACAATAAACACCACCTCGAGCGGCACTCAATCAAACTTGTTTTTCAAGTGATTCACTAACAAGAAAACCGAGACAACCTTTCCAGAAGCAAAATTAGATTGCAATAATTTAAATTTTAAATTATCAACTGTAAACTTGTGAACCAAATATTCA
The DNA here is from genome assembly GCA_007258455.2 of Sequoia sempervirens. Lineage (NCBI taxonomy): Eukaryota > Viridiplantae > Streptophyta > Pinopsida > Cupressales > Cupressaceae > Sequoia > Sequoia sempervirens. The sequence continues at coordinate 295,532 of VDFB02084330.1, forward strand.
TATTAATTCAAATTCACAGCACCAGCACTCAATGCAACAACTAAACCATAAAGAATCATAACCAACAAAAAAAATGTATTCGTTCATTCATTAATTTTTTCATCATTAAAAGCATCACAATTTAGCGAAAAAATCATTGTAAGCTTACTTCCTTAAAAATAATTGGCATTTGGCATATGATGATTAGATCTGGCATAAAAATTATCCATTATCAACAATATCCAGGTCAAATGCAGTACCAAAAATAGCATCCATAAAGAAATATTTCAAAACTGCTGACATGTCCAAAAACATATCTGGTAAAATATCCATCATTCCAACTACCAAATATAAAATGACACGTAAAAAATCCATAGAAGTGAGGAAAACAAAACATTCCAGATTACTATTAATTTGCAAAAAACAACAGAACTAAATATGCATATGATGAACCCTTCAATTAAAATTCAAAAATACAGGGAAACAGCAGATAATCTCCAGTTGTAACATTGTTTAAATATACCCAGTTCTAGATTAGAATAATCCCAGAGGCTTTTGCTAAATTGCTTCCTAACTAATTAGTTATCTCTCACCTACTGGATAAATGATACTCTTGATAAATAATTCCACTAGTTCTAGAGAAAATCATAAAAATAGGCCTGGCTATGCATAAATGAACACATGTTAACCCAGGCCAACTCAAGTGACTAGAGCCTGGCGAGTTAATGATCAAATGAAATAAAAGGTGTCAGAATACGAATAGAATATCTAAATCAAAAAGGTAGAAAACATCCAAAGGTGTATGATGTCCACCAGAAGATGACAAGTACAGTTCTCGAGTTAAAAAATCAGAAGAGATTCACAGAAGTTCTTCATCTCCAATATCTACTAAATCACAAATAAACTTGCAATTTTCTTCTAAAAAAGGCACTTTCATTGAAGTTAAGTTCAAGTTTGAAATGTTGATTGATTGTTGAAAGAACTCAAGAAAAATCTTTTAGCAACTATATTAAAAAGTGGAGATTCAATGAGTTACCAAAAGAAACAAGTCAATTTTCAACAGCCTGTAAATAATTCAATATATATGTTGCAAAATTGTAACCAGAGGAAATAAATTGAACTACAATATGGTTTTCACTCTCACCCCTTGCACCCAAAAGACAATTGTTGGATTTTGACACAGAGATAATGCTACATAACACCTACATCTATGCATCTTTAAGCATATATTCTTAGGTCTGCAACGAGCAGTACAGCTACTCATTGGCATATTTTAAACCAAAAAGAACTCTAACAGATCAATGCATGACCAGCATAATTTAACTAAAACAAAAGAACTCTAACAGAACAATGCATGACCAGCATAATTTAACTAAAACATAGTTTTTATCTCTTATTCAATCAAAGGTTGCAACTATTTTATTATTGGGTATCCAACCCACCTAGCACCCCTTACTCGCCAGTTGATCTAACCCCATAAATGTGTTCAAAAAGAACTGTCACTTGCTAAGATGCAGGGTTCGTACCCGCAGGCCCCAAACCCGGTTTGGGTATGCACCTGGTTCGGGTTCGTCTGCGGGTACGTGCTGGGTGCGCACAGGGTGCACGCCCAGCACTGTGGGTTCGCACAGGTGTGCGGGGGTGCGCGCCCAGCACTGTGGGTTCACACGGGTGTGCAAACCCAGGCGCCAAGTCAAAAAAAGTGGGCCCAAACTTGATTAAAAAACTTTCTTTTTTTTTTTTCTCCTCCTAACCCTAAAACCTAAGTCACCGCGTTCGAATTCGAATTTGAATTCGGCAACATTGAAATTCGAATGAAATTCGACAAGGAAAAAATTTGAAAAGTAAAAAATTCGAATTAAATTCGCCTTATATAATTTTGATTTTTTTAAAATATAAATAATATACTTAAAATAATTAAAAAATAATATTGATATACTAATATGTTTAAATATACTAATAAAGTTAATAAATAATAAATATATTTAAAAATATAATTTAAATTTTAAATATTATTCATATATAAATAATAATAAATACAAAGCAAAATAAATAATAAATATGTTTCAAAACATAATTTAAATTTTAAATATTATTAATATATACATAATTAATAAATTAAATTATATATTAAATAATAAATTAATATAGTTAAAGTTTTATTTATTTATTTTAAAATATTAAAACATTGTGAATAAAAAACAAAAATAAATATTAAAGTTTAATTGCATACTACTCCCGGACGAAGCCACGGGCGTGCTTGCTACAGGATGCCTTGCGCCGGATGGGGAAGTCCAGGACGAGAGTAGTTGCTGCGCACAGGCTCTCCATTATCAGCATAATCGACGACGGAAAAGTGGTCGACCAGGGCTCGGACAAGCACAGTCACAGTCGGGGTTTTGTTATTGACGGAGGCCATCCACTGTCACAGGAGCTCCGTTTTTCTTAATGTCTTTTATTTAAAAAACCTATGCTATTTAGGCAGACGAATATAGGCGAATCTGAACGAATTTTTAATCTTGTTTTGAAATTCGGCGAATTTCGAACCTCATGGTTGAAATTCGCCGAATGCGGTGACACAGCCTAAAACGACCCAATATGAGGCCTTCAAACACACATACATTTCATTTTTACCTCTCATTTTGCTCTCACCATATTGTCTTTCCATCTTGGCATTTTGAAGGGAGGTGATTGTATTCGAAGGAGATCAATTGTGCAGTGCCAAATAGCTTCCACAAAAGAGATTTAATTCAGTAATTGTGACGATTTCCATTGAAATCATGAACATAGACATATATGATATCATTGATATGGCTTATTTGAATATTTTTCAACTAGCAATTGGCATTTAATATTTATCTTTGGCATTTGGCATTGATCAATGATCAAGTATCATACTATGAAATGATTAAGTTTTACAAGTCTGTATATATCTCTTTTTTTTTTGTATATATAATACATATATATATACCCATACGTACCCAAACCCCTAAAAAAAATTCACATACCCACGTACTGGGTTTTCATACCCACACCCGGGTGTCCCCGAACCCGAACCGGTAACTTAGGTTACTTGTCCAACAACTGAGTTAAACAATAACAATTAATTTTTTGTTACATAATCTGATTTGGGAAACCAGAATACTGAATTGAGGAAAGATTGGTTATCAAGATTTCAAGCTCATTCATTGTGTATATAAGTTCTCCAGCTTACTGCTAGACAAAGCCATGCTTAGCAGTAAAACATGTACTAAAAACTAAAAAGAGATGCTATCAGTCGCCTTAGGTTTGAATACATGTGCTTATATACAAGCAAGGATACAGGCAACCAAAAAAACATTCGGAATATTATTTTGAAGCTAAACAAAACACAAATAATGCATATGCGTGACTATGGAATCTCTTATCCCTCAAAACCCTGAAAATCCTGTATCATCATACTAACAGTATAACTTTGTTATCTTTTGAAAAGGATCACTACCCACGAAAATAATTGTACACGCACTATATTGACAAACAAATTAATTTTTTTATAAAATATTTTGGAAAGGACCTATCCGCATGACAATACTTTGGCAGTTATCAATGTTAACTTCACTAAATCCTAAACTTGTGTAGATATATCATATATCAAACTCAAAAATGAAAAATTAAATAAATTCTTAAGTTATTCTTGCAATTAATCACTGCACAAGTTTGATGTGCATCACTGTATTCTTGCAAACACTTCAAACTCTATCAAATGGCAATTGGAAGTGAGTTGGATAACAGTAGTAGCCATGGGGCAAGGTTGTGGCATATTCATAACAGGTAATACACTAGTAACATGGTCCAAGTATGCTCCATACAGCAATAAAGATAGCCCATAACCTCTACAAGTTTTACCAAGAAAATAAATGAACAAACCTAACAAATGCCTATATTTCTGGAAGAGAAAATGAAAATTACAATAAAAAACAATAAAGCTATCACCCGGAAATGAAGTTTTAAAGTTAATAAATAATACTGGTTTATAACTGATGACAAATTTCTCAAGCTGCACACTCTTCCTCTAATTAGTAAAAATACATATGCAAAATCCAATCTAATGAAATATCACAAGAATAATGCAATCACTAATATATCCCTAACAGATTTGATGCATATGTAACCTGGTAAAATGATTGAAGACCAAAAATAATACTGGTTTATTACTGATGACAAATTTCTTAAGCTGCACACTCTTCCTCTAATTAGTAAAAATATATATGCAAAATCCAATCTAATGAAATATCACAAGAATAGTGCAATCACTAATATATCCCTAACAGATTTGATGCATATGTAACCTGGTAAAATGATTTAAGACCAAAAATAATACTGGTTTATAACTGATGACAAATTTCTCAAGCTGCACACTCTTCCTCTAATTAGTAAAAATACATATGCAAAATCCAATCTAATGAAATATCACAAGAATAATGCAATCACTAATATATCCCTAACAGATTTGATGCATGTGTAACCTGGTAAAATGATTGAAGACCAAAGAGTAAAATTTACTCTGACCACCATTTATATAAAAATTAAGGAACAACCTTGTTCTGGTAAAACTGGCATTCTTATTACTTTTAACTAAATTGGTCTATTAAAAATGAGAACGCTAAATATCTAAATTTACAATCTTTAGCTATACATGAAATCCATTTTAAACCATAATTACTTCATGACTATTGTGAAATACAGATGAAAAACATTTTTCATTTTAATATCATAATCTTCACACATTCCACACTCTGTTATGGTAGCAGTAGAAAATTTAAAAACAATATTCATTTCCCTCCAGTTTTTGAAAAATGATATTCATTTCCCTCCAGTTTTTGAAAAAGCAAATGCATGAATCTAGAATAGCACATAAAACTAATCCAATATTTGGAGGAAAAATTTACAATGCAGATATCTGTCAATTTGAAATACATTATGGATTACAATTTGAAAACATCTACAGTCATGCTGAGGCATATAAAGAAAACAGTAAGTGCAAAGCACAGGCTCCAAATTTATCAGATTTCATGTTGCATTTCTATGGACATGTCCAGGTGTCCTCAAGTAATCAAATTTTGAAATTAGTGATTGACAATAAAAATCAAGGTTTCTACTTTCTACTAACCATCTTTTTCAAAATTGTAAAAGAGCCCTTTTGTGAATCTCCTCCTACTCTGGTTTATCCATTTAAACTTCTTAAACCATGTGAATCAGTATCCATGTGGTAAATCAATTCGTAACATCTGTAATGATCTGCGAGTAATACCTGTTGTCTTTTCTGCTGTTACTAACTGACAATGAAGAGGAGGGAGGTTAATATCTGACTCTGGGATCCAACTTCTAACACTTAGTCTTCTTAAGTTATAGAACTCTGCTGAATGTATCTTAGGGAAAAATATACTCATGGAGCTTTGAGTAACATTTGTGCAATGAACTGGGAGTAATCCCTGCTGTCTTCTCTGCTGTTATGGACTGATAATGTTTTACAGACTGAAGAAGAGGGAGGCTAATATCAGAGCTCCATAAGCTTCCCAGTTCCAGTCTCCAAAAAAGCACATTATTTTAAGCACCATCCTCCATGGACCCCAGCTACAGATCTCTCAATACCCCAATGACCAGAGACCCCACTGATAAGCATTCAAGGATCAATATAGGAGGTAATATTGCTTATTTGTGTGTGCCTAGTAATGTGAAAGCTGATATGCAGGCAAGCAACCCTAATATTAATGAGTAATGACTATGGCTTTGCAGTCAAAACTCCACCCACAAGGTGAATGTAAGAAAAGAAAACCAATCCTCTTGTTAGGGATCAATCTGGTTTTATTCCCTTCATCCACTCACTTACAATGCTTTGTCTCAGGCTATAGAAGATGGGGATGACTGTAGTGTCATAGGGGATGTGTTCCCTTCCATATGAGGATGCAGCAAAAGTAGAAGCGTAGGGCATTATTGCATCGAAAGCGTTTCACATGGGATTCACTCGTCTAGATGCATCGGAACAGGTAGGACCATTCTCAGGCCATCAAAAACATTTCCTAGGCTAGTGCTAGAAGAAGCCACCATTAGATACAGATTAATACAAAGAAAAATTCTGATAAAAAGGAGGGCTTGGGGTTTGAAATACTTCACAGCTGAGGTTGAGACTTTGCTATAAATTAAGGAAAATTGATAAAACTGGGTTAATGTTGAAATACCTGAGAGACAGATGCAGAGATAATGGAATTTAATTGTATCTTAATAAAGATGAAAGAAGGGAGCGAGACTAACCAGAACCAATCTCGGTATTGTTGCTGCTTCAATCTATTCACAGTAAACGAAAAGCAGATCTATAAATATCTGGGTTTTAGGGATACCAAAATCCAATTTAATTCGGAGATCTGACGTGAATATTAAATTTTGATTTGGATTTATTCGACAGCAAACAACTACCTTATCTGTTTTTTGGCGGTCATGAACAGGTTTACCGGGTGCATGAAACAGGTTTACTGGCAATTAAGGACTGGACAAGTCTAAAAGTAAATCATATTGGCTAATAAAGCCTATCGGCTAAAAATGACTTCTGCAGCCAAGAAAAATAGAATTATATAGTTACCTGGAAATTATGGCCTGCTTCTCCCATGGGGCAAAGCAATGCTAGTATGCAGATGTCATTGGAGGGTCTTCGTGATGCAAAAATGGTATGTTCTAAGCTATTACAAGAAGATGTGCTCCAATTAATGGTTGTCTGTTCAGCCAATGATGCTGAGTGTTCAGATATGTATCAAGGGGTTATTGACCCTTTCTCTGCAGAAGATTTTCTCTTGAATACAAGGGTACAGAATAAGGAGGAGGTGGATCTAGAATTGGTAACTCCAAAGAAAGGAGGATGGACCACAATGACCAACAAAAAGGTAAATCTAAAGAAAAATGCCTCTACCAAAATGACATTCAGATTGCATATTAATAAACAATATAATTAAATTTACTGTTGTTTTCTTTTCAAGCGGTGGGGCCAATAGAAACCCAAATTACAATATCTAAAAAATACATGTACAAGAAGATGTGCTCCAATTAATGGTTGACTGTTCAGCCAATGATGCTGACTCGCTGAGTGTTCAGATAATGTTTCAAGGGATTATTGGCCCTTTCTCTACAGAAGATTTTCTCTTGCATACAGGGGAACAGAATAAAGAGGAGGTGGATCTAGAATTGGTAACTCCAAAGAAAGGAGGATGGACCACAGTGACCAACAAAAAAGTAAATCTAAGGAAAAATGCCTCTACCAAAATGACATTCAGATTGCATATTAATAAGCAATATGATTAAATTTACTGTTGTTTTCTTTTCAAGCAGTGGGGCCAATAGAAACCCAAATTACATTATCTAAAAAATACATGTATAGATGTGAAGTGATTTGTGTAAAGAAATAGTACAAGTAATGAAATATGTTTTCCAACTCACTCTTTGAACTAAATAATTGCAATCTTTCATCAATTCTTCATGGACCATCCAATTATTATGTACAGAGTTAGAATGATACAAGCATAGAAAAATGCAAAAAACTAAGTCAGGTATTTATAACCATCTTTCAACAAGATATGATAGTTGCCATCAAATGTTACTGCTTATCAATATGACAGATACCATAAGAAACTTCTCAAGTCAAAAGGCCCTAATGTTGAAGATCTAAATCGATGGAGGTATTGTATTTCTTTGGAAGAGTAGCCTTTTGCTTATGAACTCCGTCAGATAGATCTATTTTGTATCAGGTTGTTGATTTAGGACCATGGCCAAAAGTAGCTATATCTATTACTTACAGGTGTGGTTGTAATTTAAGGTTGTCATCGTTGATTATAGTGATCACATTAGCAGACAATTGGAACTTTTGCATTTCCCTTTGAACAGATTCAGTTGGAACATTTGTAGGGGTGGGGCTTGCCATCTAGAAAGGAAAATATTAGGTCTTACTATCGATGCAAGCAATAACGAGAATGTATGCAAGTAGAGAAGATTAATTAAAACAAATATTAGAAACAATTGTAATCATGATTATTCAGTAGTATAAACTATAAAGCAAGAACTCAATGAAAGATAGGAGAGACATCATTTCCATAAGTAAGTACATCGTCTAAATTTTTGGTTACATGAACTTCATAATTTTCTTTAGCTGCCAAGGCATATGATTTTGAGGTGGTAGGCTCAGAGATCGATTGCTAGCCCACACAGATTGAGATGGCAAAGTCTCAGTTCAGCTGTGAATTAATTCTCTAGTAAGGGATACGCACTGGTGGCTTGAGGCATAGGTGATTCCTATGACCTGGGGACTATTCCTGATCACAGGAGGAGTCACTCCAGCTCTGTCTATGGTAAACCAATATTCTAACTTCAAATGCTTGGCAAGAGTGTCCCTACCCAACGAGGCATTAGTTTGAAGGGAAGACGTTAGTTTTTGAGGAATTACAGCTATTTCAAGGAGCCTATGCATTACAGCTATTTGGCCCTGGAGTTCTCATAGAACTAATACCTCTGTTGATTCCCACTTTGTGAAATCCATCAGTCAACCAAAAGAGTGTTTGAGACATAGAAAATTGGGCTTCATCATGTGTGGGCATCACAACTCATAAATCTGAAGCTGCCTTTCTATGTATACAAAAATCTGTTTTTTGAAATATTGTCCACTGATCGAAAGAACACAATGCCAGTACTCTTGATATATGCCATTTTTTCTGTCTTATCGAATGGAAAACACTACTCAGTAGTTATCTTTAGTTCTGAGTCTCTTTCACTAAAGCCTTATGTTTCTGAGGAATTACAGCTATTTCAAGGAGTCTATGCATTACAGCTATTTGGCCTTGGAGTTCTCATAGAACTAATAGTCTAATACCTTAGTTGATGCCCACTTTGTGAAATCCATCAGTCAACCAAAAGAGTGTTTGAGACATATAAAATTGGGCTTCCTCATGTGTGGGCATCAACTCATAACATCTGAAGCTGCCTTTCTATGTGTACAAAAATCTGTTTTGAAATATTGTCCAGTGATTGAAAGAATACAATGCCAGTACTCTTGATATATGCCGTTTTTTCTGTTTTATCAATATGCTCAGGATAAAGTATCATAAACATGAACCAAATGATGGAAACAAAGGGTGTACACAAAGAAGACATCACTGAACATCACTGAACATAAGAAAAGTAGTTGCAACATGAGGCTCATAGACAAATGAAAAAGGTATATGTAACAAAACCTCCACAATAAAGACATCCCGACATCCCCAATCTATAAGACAAAAAACATGAAAGCATCACGGATGAAAGGATCAAAATGCTACGAAGCCTATGCAGTTTAACTTTAGACACACGCAGAGACTAAAGACAATAGTTTACATATTCTATGATGTAAATAAGTTATGATTTCACAAAAACAAATAAATTAAATAGGTTTAATAGTTGCGTAAATAAATAGTTCCGAATGTTTAATGGAGGCTCTAAGTCCTTATTTTCTTATTCTTCCAGTTTTTTGCATCTGCCAACCCAGCATTCAGTGTTGTTAATAATTAATACAATATTATAGTAGGCCATATAATAAGAACACATTGTTTGTTAATTATATCCTTTTGTTTGATCTTTTGTAGGATCACTATTCAGCATCATGGATTGTCAGAAACAGTTCTTGATTATCTCAGTGAGGTTCTTGAAGCAGAAGATTGTGAAATTGCGGTTGTAATCTGGTTCTTTAATCCATTTTCAAAAGATTTTTCAGCTAATACATGCTTTTTTTTAATGAGAAACTTAAAATCTTATTTTCTTCGTGTTGGTGCACATATATCTAAGTCTGAATCAGAGCTGAATTACTTTGCCGGCAAGATATGATTCTCTTCTCATGCAAGATAAACAAAAAGACAATATTACTTGCCCTCAAGGCAATGGAGGCTATGTTGACAATGGCCATATGTTGACAAGGTGGCCATTGACGGTACAGTGGATCTTGAGAATGATCTTGAAGTAGCTATGGATACCTTTAATATTTTGTTTTGCCGTCAATGCCTGGTATGATTTCAAGCCAAACCAATATTAGTTTATTAGGTTATTCCATTTCTTTATATCTAGTTCTCAACATTGTATTGAAATTCTATAATCTTCCTAATTGTTAAGATTTCATCTCTGTGCAGGTCTTTGATTGTCGGTTGCATGATGATTCTCAAGAACTTGTTTTTCCTATAAGATAAATTTATCCTTTGCTTACCTGTGTTCTCTTGATTTTATTACCTTTCATTCATTGTTGCTATTTTGTTTTGGTATGTTTCCCTAGAGTAAAAAACAACCACCAATGATGCCATCTGAAGAAGATAGTATCATCCCATGTGGTATTCACTGCCATAGACTGGTGAAATCTTTGTCCCAAATCTATTTTCTTGTTTTGGTGAAGTTTTCTTTATCACTGATTCCATCTCTGCTTTCAAAATCCATATAATTATATTCCAATAAGTATTGAAGCAATGTGGAGATCTAGACTCCACTATATATTTTGAATAACATTCCTATAAATATGTTCATTGTCAGCAAGCAGCAATAGTAGATGACTTAAGCGCCCCAAATTTGTGTTCTGATGCATCTGAAACAGCCTATAATGTTTCTGAAAGCATGGACTGGAATGACTCATACTCTAGGACCAAACGTAATCCTTCATGTGACAAGCCAGGGGCTGCTAATGGCTGCTCTAAGTTTTGGCATTGCAAATCTGCAAGTGGAAACTCGACAGAAGGAAGTTCAATAGGCTACGTTGTTGGTGAAGGTGTGAATCTGGTGGATCATAATCTGAGGTCAAAATCAAGAAATGACCCTGAAACATCAAGTAATTCAACCATCAAAACTGAAATCAACAGAGAAGGCATGGAACCGAAAAATCATAGCCAAGCTAACTTCCTACGTGGCTTAGATGATGGCGGCTGGAGCAAGCTTGAGAAGGATTTATATGCGAAAGGTGTGCAGATCTTTGGTCGTAATAGGTAATAACCTTATTTTAATACTTCTACTACACTGAATAAATATCAAATTGTTTATAATCAGTATTGTTTTTTATTTAATTTTCACTATAATATTATAATGAGCAGTTAATTTCTTAAATTTGTTGAAGCTTTTGGGAATGTGGTAGCTTAAGTGGGTTTGATCTTGGGAAACATTAAATAAAAGCCATAAAATAACTTAGATAAATCCATCTAAAAACCACTTTCTAGCTCTTCTAAACAGTGTTTACATACCAATTTTTTAAAATTTTAGTCATTTTAGCTACGCCAATCCCTTTAAGCTACAAGGGCCAGTATAGTGGCACAAAACTCTGAAGAAATATGCTGTACAATGTATAAGGTTTGTGAAGAAAGAATGTAATAATATTAACATATGAAGATGGTCCGCTCTCTACTATTCAGGCTGCGAAAATAGCTCCGGCAACCATTGCATTTACAGCATCAGCAGTAGCTGGTATCCATCCAATACTAACATAAGAATTCTGTAAGGAAAATAGTCAAAAAATAACCTCAAGAACAAGGAAAACAAAATAAACAAAAAAAAATCAAAACTCTCAAATAAACGTAAAATTCATGTCACAATTTCAAAAAAAATCTACGTGAAGAATCAAAATAGGATCTAACACTAGGTATTACAATAATACTATATGTGAAAATAGCCATAGATAAAACCACAAAACCAATGACTTCAATTAACAGATAACAACAGAATTGTTTTAGAACGAAATAAAACAAAACAAAAAATGATTCGGCCAGCTAACAGATTCCCAAAACCTTACCTCGAGATTCTGCACAAATTGTGTCGTGCTGTCAACGATGGCGGTGAGGCAAAACGGGCAGAGTTTGCAGAAAAAATATTACGCAACCCTACCAAAGCAGAACTTTTTTTAAATGAGACGAACCGAAACCAATCTCCCTACAGCTACTACTTCAATCTATTCACACTTCACAGTAAACGAAAAGTAGATCTAAAAATATCGGAGTTTTAGGGCTACCAGAATCTTGACCTCGAGATAGGATTTTTGCACCCTTTTATTCCACCCTTTTAAACGAAAATATTGGTTGTGCGGTAAAATTTGTTTTCAGAAGTGAGGCGAGGAATGTTTCAACTGCCTGAAAGTCAAAAACAAACAAATATGCATAACTAAATACCAAACAGCAAGACAGCAATAAACAAATCACGGTAAAACAATGGATAAACAACGGAACAGCAAATATACCAGTATGCATTTGAAAGGTATATTTGCATTCTTGTCTGTGCTGTCCAGTGCAAGCAGTTTGGAGGTGGCTTAACAGAAGCATATTTATAACAAATATTGGCGGTGATGAAGCAGCTCCGTAGCAGGTTCACAACAATGTCGGTCATCAAGCAGCTCCATAGCAGGTTCAGCGACAATAAGGTGCGTTTACAGATAGCTGCCAGCAGGGATAAAAATTAGGGTTAAAATGATCCATCTTACCTCGCGCATTCAATGCTTGCAGAGAGATAAACATTACTTTTACCCGTTGGCAATCTTTTCTTTTCCCGTGTGAGACAATTTGTGCGGCTAAATTGAAAACAAAAATGTAAATCAATAGAATTTGGATTGGCATTAATAAAGACACAATAAAAAATAGATTGATTGTTCACCTGCAAATCAGTATTTTAAGCCTTATGGAACTCTCATCTACCGACCCGCAAAATCCATTGTGGCTTGCGTTTCATTTAACTGGACTTCGGTTTTCATAGTTTCACACGTAAAGATACATACTGCAGAGATAGATAAATCAATGGCCTCTTTTAGGACTTTTTTTATTTATTTTATATAGAAAAGAAAAGATTTTTAACGGTCTGAAGGCCAGAATAATTTGTGTGTGATTCGAGACGTTGATGAAAAAACTTGAACACAATCGAATCCAGAAGCATACAAACTAAATTCATATGAATTGTGGAAATCTAATGACATTAATTTGTCTCACATTTTGAGTAGCTTAATATGACTTAAAATTTTATTAATTAAAGTTAAAAAACAAAAAAATTAATAATTATTAATTAAAGTTAAAAAATAAAAAAATTAATAAATATAAAATGGATTAGTAAATTGATGCATGAGATAATTTTAGAGAAAGTTTACAGGTTTTTTTATTATTAAAGATATTTTAACTGCATATATATAATCATTTTCAGAATCATATGATGCACTTATGCAACATATTGTTGTTCACTACTTTTTCCACAAAAAAAAATCACGAAAATTGTTTTTATAAAGTCTATCCACTATAAAAGTAGTAGTTGATATACATAATACAGTTGTATAAATTATATATGACAAAACAACCTACTAATTTACATTGCTTTGCATAGTATTGGTCTTTTAAAAGTTTTGCTTTCATTGTATGCATCCAAATCTCTCCATATCAGGCTCAATAGTTGGCATCCCCTCATTGGATCTCACTACTTCAATGGCAGAGCCATCCCCATCATTGACATGAAACTTGGCACCTCATGTTTCTTTGGTTTCCTTCTGGTTTTCATTGCCTTTTTATTAGATGTCTTGTAGAATTCTCTAAGAACCTTCAAAAAGGTTGAGGTGTTACCTGATTGTATTGTCAAGTGTGTTCATACCTTACTTTTTCTTTGTTAACTTGCACTATACCATCACTTAGTAGCTTCAAGGATTTGAATCTTGAGATCTCCATTGTGACAGTCACCTGCATAGCAACATTAAGCAATATGAGTCTTTTTGAAGACTCTCGGAAGTGTCATCCTAAACCTTTTAAATTTTTCCTCATTTCTTGTCTTCCAAATATTCCAAAGTATTTCAGTTGAAAAGCAAATCCAAAACAAATTATATTATTTATCTAGTTTTTTTAAGTCCCAATAAGTTTATTATTTTTATTTATTTTATATATTATTTATGTGAGGTGTTGTAAGACTATAAATGTTAATTATATAAACTTTTTAATAAATTAATAAGTAAGTATATAGGAGAAAATAATTTTCAGATTAAGATAGCAAGATATATGTTATTGTTCTTTTGTAGTATTATAATTTCCTCCTCCAATCGATTGTGTTATTTTTTATTAGATATTTGAGTCTTGTGTTTAAAACTTGAGTATTATGGTAATTCACATGTAAAAAGTTGAGGGCGATTACATATGCTAGATTCTTTGGTTGGTTTGAATCCAAACC
>VDFB02084330.1:309809-324652 GCA_007258455.2 Sequoia sempervirens
TTGATGGCCTTCTTGTTTGCAAAATATATAGAACTAGGTGCAAGGCCTTCTAAGGCGGCCATGGAGAAGGAGAAAGTAAAAAGAGCACCAAATGTCCCTAGGGATAAAGAGGATAAAGACTAGATGAAGTACAAGTTCCAAGGGTAGCCCATTAACTCTGGAGTCACCACGAGATGGAAAGAGATCTTTGACACCAACCTGGGGCACATAGACGTTGATGAATTCAAGTAGAGGGTTAGGATCAACCTGACCACGGAGAACGCAAGAAGAATCAAAATGAGTGGGCTTGCAAAAGCTGATGAGTTCCCTCCTAGCCTTGTAGCCCCGGACAGTTTCGTCATATTTTGCAGTCAAATGTAGTGAGAGGAAACCAAAATAAATGTAGACCGAGATGGAAACATATTGGCAGACTTGTCCACTAAGTCAGTGGGGCAGGCTTTCCACATTCCCACTTTTGACGACATGCAAGAGGCCACAATTCAAGATGGTAAGGCCACCTGGGATGAAGATCCCCTCAAATGTAAGAGGTTGATTAACCAATACTAGTTAAAAGATAAGAGGGGCAGTGCCCGAGGAGATCTTTCGAAGTGACTTCTTCGAAGATTATCATGATCTGGTAACATTGCTGAGCAGTGTCATGGGTCTTCCCACTACACCCTAATTTCAAGAATGGATATGGTACTACATAGAAGAGATCCTTCAAGGGAAGACCAAGTTTTATTAGGCAAAAACAATTAGCAATTGCCTACATGAGCAATTTGTGGCAGTCAAGAAGACCTCTAGGTACTATGTGACATCTTTTCTAGTCTACCTGATGGTGGATAAGATACGATACAGAGGTCTATTTGTAGCTCCTGATGAGGAATCGGGATGGGAGCTAAAGGTCTATGATAGGTATCCTCAACTCCAGTACCGGAACTTTAAGAAAAACTATTACATTGTTAACGATGCCTTCATTGGCCATATCATCAAGGTACTTGGAGGTGACTTCGAGAGACGGGTCTCTCATAGTGCCAATGCTTTCATCTGGTAGTACGGGTTCCTATTCATCTAGTTCTTGAAATTCACCTACATTTGAACTTAGGGATTCCCAGATAAACCCAATAAGCTTCCCTAATATCCTAACGACTGGATGATACTGTTGGAGGTATCAAGATAGCTGCAATGCGCTCACTCAATATTAAGCGAAAAGCATAGAGAAGGGATCCCTTATCCCCTCTCCTTCGGTCAGGGCCAATACTCCCTACATCTATATGTGCAGATTATTCAGAGAAGGAGCTAGCAGAATACAATTTGGAGTTGCACACTACTTGGGAACGAATGGACCCCAATGGAAAACTCATAAAAGAAGTTGGGATTGAGTATTCTCGCATACGCAATGTGGAGGACTTCTAGGCTAACTACAAGGATGATAAACAAGTGTGAATGACGCACTAAATATGCATGACTACATATTTTGTGAAGATTGTTAAACTATTTTTGGTGCCCGACCAGGTGGTCAAAGAAGAGGATACAGTACTAGATCCCCAGTTTGAAGTAGTTACTAACCTGCCACTCCCTATGATAGATTTGGATGACGAAGATGTTAGTGACCTCAATCTTTTAATGAAACTAGTGGAGGTAAGAATAAGAGAATGGGTTGAGGGGTAGATTGCCCCACTAAAGCAACAAGGAGTCCCTCTTACATACAGCGAGCTCGTAGAAGAAACAAAGAGTGCAACTAAGAGTGGAGTAGAATGGACAACTACTGATACTGCTGCTACTACTAGGGAAACTTCATCATCCCCACCCAATACCTGCTCTAGGAAGAAAAATGAGGTGGTTGAACAGCAACCAAAAACATAAAGTCTACTCAAGAAAAGCCTCGAAGGGTGAACCCTCCAAGAAATAGAAGAAATCAGGAGGATTTGAGGAACTACAACCCATACAGGAAGATCCACTCCATGAGGGAGAGGAAACTGAAATAGAGGCTAAGCAGCCAAAATCTCCACCTAATGCCTCTACTCTTGTTGCCACCGTTATCACCCCTCCACCTACTTCCCAGGAAATGGTAGTCTCATCTCTATCCGCAATGGACATATCGGTCCAACCTACCTCCACTCCACCGATGGGACCGATAATGTTGATAAATTCTTATTCCACAACCACCTATTTTCCCTCTTCCTCTTCTACCAGACTCTCTCTAACAACAACTACCACTACAATACCTACTCTTTCCCTCCCAAAAGCTCTTGTAGGACATCTGCGAAACGCACCAGCGTAGCTCTCTGGGATACTTTTGAACCCTACTATGCAAACCCTCATAGCACAAGTTGTTGCTAACCTCCCTACTCCTCCAATGCCTCATTTTCCTGGGCCTCCAAGGATGAAAGCCACAATATTGATATCTGAGGAATTGGAAAGGAAAACACAAGAGAGGCAAATAGCCAAGGCTATAGAAGAAGAGGCTGATGAGTATCATGAACATCGAGAGCATCAGTTGTTAATAATAGATGAAGTGGTCCGTGAAGGAGAAGAGAACAGGTCTTCTGAAGAAGGTGATGAGGATGAAGGTACCAAGTATATCATAGAGACCTTTGATCCAGATGTAGAAGAGGAGTTGTCCCAGCACCTCAGAATGTTGGAGAAGAGGTTGAGAGGTCGCCATCTGAAGAAGAGAAGGATGCAAATGACAATATGGAGGATGATACTGAACCTCCTCCAAGGGAATAGGATAAAAGCCTCGAGCAAGATAAAGATATCCCTTCCTTCCATGAACAAGAGAAAGAAGAAGAAAGGGAAGACAAAGAGAAAGATAAGCCTGAGAAGGAGGTTGAAGCAAGAAGAGGTTCAAAGATAGAGTCTCATAGGGCAGAAGAACATCCTGAGGAACATAAACTTGAGGCTAAAGAAGAGGGAAAAACCTATAAAGGAGAGGATAGCCCCAAAAAATGCACACCCACCAAGTCCCCGATCAAAGTCCCAGAAGCTCCAAGTGATAAAGAGATTGAATTTAGGAAGGACAAAGAAGAAGGTGATCGTGAATCACCCAAGGAAGAGTCTAAGATGCCCGAGTGGTTAGAAAATCAATTAGAGAAGAAGACTTTGACTCTAAGAGATCCCAAGGCAAGACTCGAGGCTATCTCTGAGAGATCCCAAGGCAAGATTCGAGGCTATCTTAGCTCGAGTACAAGTCAGCACAAAGAAGAAGAAGAAGAAGCCTAAGGTCAAGTCCCATTTGACCATGGACACCTCTAGATCAAGGACCGTATAGGTAGCCATACCCATGGTTGGAGAAGAAGGAGTAAGTTATAACATCTCCACCATCAACTTGGGGACAACCACTAGAGAAAAAAAAATAGATCATCTCCAAGATTATGTTGCCATGGTGGTACATCAAATGCACAAGGACAAGATCTCCAAGAAGGAAGTGAAGGCACAAGTAGTTGACTTAACAGCATATATCCAACAATGGTAATCAATGGAGGAGCTCCCCACCACATCCTCTGCACCGCCATAGTTGTTTTCCAAAGAGCACATTGATAAATTAGAGAAAAGGTAGAATTGGACAAAAACAATAGAGGATTGGTTTCAACAAGTTCTTTATGCTAGAAACATGGGTATTAATCGTGTTGTCAGGATAGCAAATAAGTTCTTAGAAGTACAAAGATACCTTGAGGGCATGAGGAATTTTTGCACTAACTTCCCAAAGGTATATGGGTCCATCTATCCTAAAATTGAGGTCATCCTCAAGTTGCCTCAAAAAACATGGGAAAAGGAGCTTGCACTAACAGAGGATGGTCATTGGCTGGTGGATATGTAGAAGTTGGACTTCGATCATAGAAAAGAGATACTAGAGAAAGTGCTCTAGAAGGTGGAACCTGACATTGATTGGGCCAAAGAAATTAGGGTAGACTATATTTAGTATTTTAAATTAATGACAAGTTATGATATTCCCACCGTCGAGATTGATCTGAAAAAGATAAAGTCGTATTTCCATAAGAAGATGGAAGATGGGATGTCGAGTGAGCTTACCATTTATTTTATGAGTTTTGTTTCTCGGGCTTTCGCCCAATCTGAACAAGTTAGGGACAACATGACTAAGTATAATGGAGATTGGGATACACTCACGGGCCGATCCAAGCAATGGAACTACCAGGTGCTCCAATCTAATATAATGGACATTGATAAGCTCTAGGTATTAATCAGCAAGTTCATAGAGTATGTCGCTTTGAAGAAGCAGGAGGGAAACCTAGTCATTGATGAAGAGCTCCTCAACGAATAGCTGCAGCAAAGGAAATCAAAAAAAGACAAATTTGCTACAGTGATGTCATATAAGGACAAAATAGGGAAAAGGCAAAGATGTAATTTTAAATTGTAATATATTTTAGGGTAGGTGAAACCTTAGTTTGTAGTGAATCTTGGACACACAATGCAAATCAATCTTGTCCATTCATTTTTCTTTTGGAACACTATAAATAGGGGGTCTCCTCTAATTTTCAAGAGAGAGTTGAGTTGTTGTAAAGGCATGCTGCAGAAATTTTAATAGAAGTTCATTGGATTTTGGTGGACTCTTGAGTTTCTATTGCATGTTACATGGTTCATCTCCCATAGTTAGTTGATTTAGATAGATTTACTTTGTTTTTCTTCATGTTTTAGATTACTTTGATAGATTAGTTAATGTTGTTCAATGGTTGTGTAGATTTTTGTTGTGTTGATTCCTTTCTTGTCTATTCTTTTTGTTGTTTACTTATGGTAGATAGCTTTGTAAAGTTAGTTTGGGAATAAACTAAAAGTCGCTCCAAACTTCTATCTTTTATTCATGCATGTTTATAGTGAATGAATGGTTGAATATTTGTAGTCCTTAGAAGCTTGCACAAGTTTCATGATACTATGAGTTAATCTAGTTAAGTGAAATCTTGTTTTAAGGAAGTTGTCCATAGCAGAACCCTCCATGATCATTGTTCATTGTTAGTTTCAGATCCAGGAACCTCTTCTCTTCCCTGCCCCTTTTCCTTTTTTTTTTAATAAGTAGCCTATGCTAAGGTTCATTGCACATTGTAAAGCCAAATCTTAAGATAAAATAGGATTTTAAGATTGTTGTTTGAACCTGCAGTAGATTTCACATTAACTTCCCATCTCAAGAACTCCATTTTAAGATTCACCTTGTTTCCAGCTAAACTTTGTAAGCTGCCTTGTGATTACCAGCAAAATCACATCAAATATCAACTGAGAAATTCCATGCACATCATGACCTGACACCCAAGAGACCTTGGGGTGATTTTCACCAACTCGTTGTTGGAGATTGTCTTTCAAGAGAGGTGATGCGCCTATGCATTCCCTGTGTTGAGAAGTGCATAAAACACCCATCAACAAACCCCAAAAAGTGGCTAATGGGAAAGTCATTCTAGTTCTATAGGCTCCCATTGTACTAACCATACCAAATTTATACCTCCTGATAACTTTGATAGGGCACCACAGAAATTGTCATAGGGCTAACAAGCTACATTATGCTAGGCACTCGTGAAAAAGGCTCCACTAGCAAGCAAGTTATGTTATGCTTGATGGCCTTGAAAAAGGTTGTACATGCAATAGGATATGATATTCAAAGGGGTTTTTTTTATTTCATGAAATGTCTCACCTTAGGGAGCATCATGCCTAATGTCTTCGAGAGAGGACTAGTTGAGGATAAAGGATTCACAACTTAGGGAATGTTATTCGTAGCATTACCACTAAGAGGAATGTCATGTGCCAAGAAAGGTCATGCTCTTGAAGGAACATCAAACCCAATTTTTCCACCAAGAAGACACATCATGTGAAGTAAGAAGACCAGACTTTGAAGCAAACAATGAGTGGGGATGCGTACTCCCCCACTTTAAAGAAATTTCTAAACACTATGTTATGAGCAATTCCTTTAAAGTAGAATACAATAAATGCAAATACTTGAGACCTTTATTTGGAAAGCCCTATATAAAACTTATGTTTCCAAGATAGAGCTATGTCATGAAAAGGAGGGTTTCCCCCCATATGAAATCCTAAGATAACACATAAGGGATCTAATGCATAGTAGGGTTTGGATAACTTGAACACAACTCAAATAATTAAACTTTACAATCTTAGACCTTAGCTTGGTGGGTTTCCTTCACAATCCTTCAATTGCTCTAGTAGTACTTCAAATAGGGGTTTTCCAACATAACTCTTAAGACAAATCTAACATCCAAAATATGAAAACCTTTACAAATACCCTAATGGAGTTTCTAAAATTCTAGGGAATTTTCTCATTCCCCGTGGGGTTAATCTGTATTTTAAACCCTTATCCTCATGAGTGAGTAGGGTTTTGCTAGCAAAGGTATGCAAATGTTATAATCATGTGTTGACCTTCTTTACTATTCTTTGCTCCCATAAGTCATCTCTTGAGCCACATTGCATGTTGGTTTACTGGCCCCTTTGTTCTAAAGCACCAGTCACCTTATTATCCCATTGGCTTTAGCTTTTCCCTAAGTCGGGTCTTAAATTTTTCCCTAGTGACTTAAGCTTAAATCATTCACCCTCAAAGGTCATATCATTGTCAGCCTAATCGAGGCCTTTTATTAAATGCTAACATTGTCTGGCATGCAGGTTTTGAGATTCGAGGATCTGGGATGAGATCCTGGCCATACCCTGCCAGCTCGCAGGCGGTAAGTGTCTGCAAGTTAAAAGTAGTGAGGCTTGCGAAATATGGACGTGTGTCCTTGTACGATCATGGGGCCTAGTCTTCACTACCACACCCATCATCTAACACATTCAACAAATGACTGAGATCAAATCTTGGGAACGATATTCACCGTTCCCCACTGGTTTGGTAGGAGAAAGTGAATGCCAGTTAAGACTAGCAAGATCAGCGAGATCTCGACATCTGGCCCAATCTGTTCAATTTGTGAAATGGGTGGAGCCCACTGATAGAGAGACTATCATCCAAGATGGATGATCATCATTGGTCGAGGACACATCAACGAAGCACTGCTGGAATTCAAAGATGGTCAACCTAATGCCAGCCACTTGATTCACCATCTAGGTAGAAGATCAATGGCCTATATTCAAAGCTGATAAATGGCACGTGATAGCCTTTTTTGCTCTGCAACCAGCGTGCATTAATGGCTAGATTTCTGCAAGAGTGATCAAATTGTTCTTTGTGTGTGCGAAGATTTAATTGTATGCAATGATGAAGTGCAATATACAGACTTCCATGCACTTGAAAATTAAACGGCACCAATACACATGCCAGCAAATTTCCCACTTTTTGCATGTGATTTTTCTCATTCAATATTGGTAATTGATAACATCATCTCACCTAATAAATAGAAGTTAATGAGTTACTATTCTAATCATAGAAACTAAGTGGCCAAGTCTTCAAACTATTGCAGAGAAAGAAGATTGAGAGTGTGTTTCTTAGCTACAAAATGACCAAGTCTGGTTCCACATCGATCCCAATACGAAGGTCTTCGCGGCTCTGGTTCCAAAATCCCTGTGATGAAAACCCAGGACAAGAATAGAGCATTCACAAAGATGTCAAGGAAAGGGAGTCTTCGCCATTGATTATCAAATGCGGCCACCAAGTGAAAAACTAGGACAGAAGCTTGATGGAAGTGGAAACAAAGCGAGAAGAAGTTGTCGGGACTTCCAACAGAACTCGACGAAAGATTCGATATGGTCGAGGTTCGTTCAGTCGACAAAACTCTCCTATCAATCTTACCAATAGGCCATCAAAAACCGAGACAGAGACTGACTCCAATTATTGTCAATATCTAGTGACTATGGGTCGAGCTATGTCACCTAGAGAGGAGGTAATGTTTATCCCTCCTCTGGCTATTAAGACTCTGAGTGGGAGAGATGTTGTAATGAATAAAGAGAATTCAAAGAAGGGGTGGAAGTATCATCTCCAACCCTTGTTGTTACTCAAAGTGGCCATGTGTATCGAGGCATGTGTGTTGCTAACAAAAGGTCTTCTGGTGTGTGAGATGAAGGTGGTGGGCGGTAAATTTTTGTGTTGGTAAATGATTTATGGGCTGTCGTTTTCTCTTCTTGTGTGCGTGGCACAATTTTGGGTGTTGAGGGGTGACTGTATACCCTAGTGGCAATATGGGTATTGGTATCGGAGAAGGTTTCTAGCAGCACTTTATTTTCTCCTCATGGCAGTTTTGGTAATTCTGGTTTTCCCCATGCTCAATGTAACCAACATGTGGGATTTTAAAATGAAATTGAAATTGTAACATGAAATGAAATTTTGTATCAAAATTACATTTGAGTCGATGGATTGTTTGCTCTCTTGTCTTATAAATGGGAATTCAAGGTTCATTTGAGGAGAGATGAAAATTATGGTCAAGTTTTGAGTCGAGTACATATTTGGGTAGAGCATTAGGTATAGAAAATAATGAATAGAGCAGATAGCTTATTTTAAGTTTTGAAGAACATATTCAATTATCTTAAATTGATTTACAAAAATGACCGATAAATATAAGAAAACGTATAATTATGATGCATATACTCTCCTAGTGTAAATCTCTATGAATTTTGAATGAAATATTAATGGTGTTTATGTTCATCTTCGAACATTTGTTTGAATCTATCTCTCTATTTCTGCTTTGATTCAAGTAATCAATTAAAATTCTCGAATGGGGTCATAAATTTATAGTCATTTACAAAGGATTTGATAAGCAATTGTGTATTAGAGAGAGTAAGCTCCATGATGTAAATTTATTGTGAGAGTAGTCTATATTATCAGATTCTAAAGTCATTTATGTGCTACTGGTCTTTGTGTATGTGACTCCAATACCCAATGTAATAAGGCACTAGTCTATTTTCAAAGGTTTACCTAAAGGGTTAATCAAATGTCTGTCCAATAAACAACTTGAAGTCAAAATTCAAACTCACTTTGAAATTCATTAATCTTAACGCATGTATGTGTCAATTATCATGTAGAATGCCTTTGTTTTGATGAATGGGTAAGAAATTTACTTAGAGATAAGCCAATCTTGTAGTAATTGTTGCATAATTATCCTTCACTCAAATTGATCTGTGAAAATGATGTATTCTATAAAGCATATTCCCAAATGACCACAATAGGAACACCCTCCTTGGTCCCATAGAGCCTAAAGTGTAGAAGATCTCAATCTTTGGCTGAATCTTGTTAGTTGGCCAGTCATTTTAGGGATATTGAATATAGGAATTGGCTATCCCTTAGAGATTCCTTTAGTGCATTGGAAAACACCAACATACCCTTTATGCCACTTGACAACATATCCAACTTGCAAATGGGGTTACTTTGTAATGAATCCCTTAATTTTGGACAGCTAACACTCAAATTAGGCCTAATTAGGCTTGAACAAGGTAAAAATAAGGTTTTCAATCTCCAAGCTTCAAATATTCATTCCAAGGCTTAAAAAATGTCATGTGAGGTTTGAATAACCAATTCCCAATAATTGGAAAAATTTCCTAATAGCATTTTCATAAAACCCTAAGTCTACTTCACTCCTAAGCCTAATACGTGATATTAGGCTAGGGCATCACTTTGTTTGCCCCAAACTCCATCCCCTACTCCTACAACATTTAAAAACACAAAATATACACTAACTACATCCATTCCACTGATTATGAGGCCTTTTCATCAGTGGAATGGGCCAAAAACTATTTTATTCAATCAAAACTCACCCTAAAGTTAGGGTTTTGGCTATTTACAAAAAAATTGCTCTAACTCACTCCAAACTTGATGAAAATAGATGAAATCAAAAGCAACAGATAGTAGATTCAGTCCATTATCAATCCCAATGAAATTTAGATCATTTCTAGGTTGTACGGGTTGTACTAATCTATGTAGCAGCAAGAAATAACTTGAAAATGCATAAAACAGAGTATTATTATTGCTCAACACCAAAACCTTGTCTTGACCTCAACAAGGCTTATTTAAACATTTTCAAACAAAAACCAATCGTTCCCAACTATTTTTCAAATCCCAATGGTTCAACTTCCCTTTTAGACACAAAATGTAGAAAATGCTTGTGCAACTTTTGCAATATTGACATCTTTTCACAAAACTAACCCCACATGACTTAAACTGACACAAAATGTGATGAATGGTCTTAAAAGACCTTATTACAAAAAAAAATGACTTAACAACACAAAAATACTAACACTTTGCAACTTTTTACATGAATACCTAGGTGCCCTACACCATACTCCTCGGGAAAACAAAATCTCAAGTTCCACTTAAGAGAAAATTTGCAACTGTAGCACCATGCTTTTTGATGTCCTCCTCAATCATCCAAGTGGCATCCTCCATAGGAAGGCCTTGCCACTTGACTAAGTATTGATAGTACACCTTGTTCCTTGTTCTTTTGGCTTCTTTGGAAAATCTCTTATCCATTATTCTAGCTTCAAAGGTTGACTTGGTGGAAAATATCTGATCCATTATTCATCTGGATGTGTTAATGAACCTGCACTCTCACCTACAATCACATCCTCTTTATAATGGTAAAGGTTAGAAATTTTAGAGGTAGTTCTATTTCATAGGAATTTTCTCAAAACTTGTGGACCACTTTGCATGGCCCTATCTTCTTCATGTGGAGCTTTGAATACTATCCTCTAGGAAACCTATTCTTCCTCAAATGATCTAAGACTAGATCTCCAACTTTGAAGTGAACTCTCATTTTCTTATCAGCATTATGTTTGTATGTGTCCACACTCTTTTGGATATTTTCTTTGACTTGTTGGTTTATTTCTTGCATGGCTACTACAAACTCCTCACCCTCAACACTCCTCTCCATTCCACTCACATATCGCAGTTCAAACACCCCTCTAGGCTGGAATCCATACACAATATCAAAAGGGCTTTTACCAACACTTCTGTTCACATAATCATTCTATGCAAACTTAGCTTTGGGTAGGATCATATCCCATTGTGTTGAGTGTTCTTTTTTCAAGCATCTAAGGAGGTTTCCAAGGATCCTATTCACTACTGTAGTCTTCCCATCAGTTTGGGGGTGATAGGCAGAGCTAAAAGTCAAATTTGTGCCTAGCTTCTTCCACAGGGTTCTCTAAAAGTGAACCACAAATTTATTGTCCCTGTCTGAAACAATGGTCAAAGGTAATCCATGAATTTTGACCACCTCCTTGAAGAAAAACCATGCAATGTATGAGGCATCATTGGTACTCTTACATGGTATAAAGTGTGCCATCTTACTAAACTAGTCCACCACAACAAACACTAAATCAAAGCCTCTTTGGATTCTAGGCAACCCCATCACAAAATCCATACTTATGGACTCCCAAGGTCTATTTGGGATTGGCAATGGTTGATATAGACCCACATTAGTACAACAACCTTTTTCCCTTTGACAAACAACACACTTTCTACAAATCTTCTCACATCGCTTTGCATCTTTGGCCAATAATAGTGCCTTCTTACCTATTCCAAAGTCTTTTCAACACCAAAGTGACCTGCAAGGTTGCCACTATGCTTTTCCTTAATCAAATTATCTCTCATAGAGAATTTGGGAATACAAAGTTGATCCCCCTTAAATAGTAAACCTTCTTGAATTAGAAAATCAGAATTCTCTTAATGAAAAGTGTCATTGAATTGATTACAAGAAGCATAAATATCCTTGAAATCGTCATCCTCTACATGCATACCTTTCAAAGCATTAATCCCCACATTTTGTAACTGAATTTCTTGGACCAACAATGTCCTCCTGCTCAATGCATCTGCCACCTTGTTTAACTACCCCTTCTTATGCTTGATGGTGAAGGTGAAACTTTGTAGGTACTCCACCCATTTCACATGTCTATGGCTAAGTTTCTCCTAGTTGTTAAGGAACTACAGAGCATGATTGTTAGTAAAAACAATGAATTCTTTAGGAAGGAGATAGTGTCTCCACTTCTTCAATGACTGCACCACAGCGTACAACTCCAAATCATAAGATGAATACTTTTTTCTTTGCCTTATTGAGTTTTTCCCTAAAGAAGGCAACAGGCTTGCCCTCTTGGCTCAACACTGTCCCAATGGCATACCCACTAGCATCACATTCAATGGTGAAAACTTTGTTAAATTCAGGAAATGCTAAGATAGGTTGATGTGCTACTCTTTGTTTCAAATATTGGAAACTCTTTTCTTCCTCTTCAAACCATACAAACTTCTTTCTTTTGTCTCCTTTTATTGTGTCAATGATTGCAGCACATATGTGACTAAAATTCTTAACAAATTTTCTGTAAAAATTGGCTAGGCCATGGAAACTTCTTACCTCACTTACTGATGTTGGTGTAGGCCATCTTAAGATAGCTTCCACCTTATTAGGATCCATCTTCAAAGAGCCCTTTAAGATTACAAAACCAAGATACACCAATTCTTCCTTCATAAATTCACATTTCTTCAAGTTTATCATCGTCTTTTCTTCATTCAATCTTTTCAAAACCAAGTCTAAATGTTGCAAATGTTCTTCTTTAGTTTTGCTAAAAACAAGAATATCATCCAAATAGACAACCACAAACTTACCAATGAATGGTTTTAGGACTTCATTCGTCAATCTCATAAAGGTACTTGGTGCATTTGAGAGTCCAAAAGGAATGACAAGCCATTCATACTATTGGAAATAGGATGCCATTTAATTGAAAATCCTAAACATTAATTATTTCATGTATCTCTTAAGTTCTTGGAATGTGTTCAACAACACTAATATTAGGATGAGATTAATTATTTGGATGAAATAAATCATGAAATTGACATTTGCAGTTATTCCTACATAATAGGAACATGTGGATGCACACATGGTAAGGTGCAACTCACCTTGAGTTTAGTTCATAATCAGTTTAGTTTTGTTCAATTATCTTTAGTTGCATGCATGTTGGTTATTTTGAGTTGCATGTAGTTAGCTTCAGTTAACTTGGAATGCATGGCTAATAACTTGAGTTGTATACGATATGAGGGACTACCTCCAGGTTAATAGGGGATGAACATTCTTGCATGAATGTGGTGTTGAGTAAATGTTTCGTTAGATAAGAAATCACTTGGAGCCAACTTGAGCCCAAGATGCTTTCTTGGATTTACCTCTTTTGCATGTTGAGATATTCGAGAGGCTCGGTTAGAAGTAGGATTACTTGTATAGGTACCAACTTTGAGGGAAGAGCTTTGAATTATCCACAGTGTGAAGGATGAGTTGTAGCTTCAGTTTGGGATGCCCAAATGGATGAAGCGCATGTTTTAGCATTATTATTCACAAGATAACTCTATTTGCATGAGATATGGTGTACCTTTTAGGGATAGGGCTTGTGCATTGTAATTGTAACTCATGTTGAGTTTACAAAGCTGATTAAAGCCTATTTATCTCAAGAAAGTTGAATAGAGTTGTGAGAGTTTTGGGAGGTTGTGAAGAGATTGGGTGAAGATAGAGAGAAACGTCTCAAAAGCAACAAAAGTGGAGCTATTGTATTTCAGAGATTGAATAATAGAATAATTCTTGGTGGAGTTTTTTTTCGAAAGGGTTTCTCCACGTTATATCTTGTGTGATCTTTCTAATATCCTGTCTAGTTCTTCTATCAACTTCTATCTACATTCTACAATAGTAAAATGGATTAATCAAGATAATCATCCACAAATAATATATGTAACAAAGAAAAGACTTACTTAGATCAGCAATATTAAAGTTTTTGGAAATTATTAAGCTAAGAAAACACCTCATTTTCAGCATTTGGTGGTATCCAAGCGAGGGTTGAAGGATTAGGATGCCTTTCTCTTAAAAGGTGAGAGGTTTTAGCTTAGTGAACTTCTTCTTTTTTGTTATTTACTGATTTTGGGAGTAGGAGATTTTATTTACAATGAATTCAAGGTTAGATATTGAAAGGTTCAATGGTTCTAACTATGAAATGTGGAAATTAAAAATGGAAGATCTTCTTGAAGAAAGAGATCAATGGTTAGCGGTTAATAATGAGACAAAGACACCTACAACTATTTCAGATGAAGAGTGGGCTAAGTTAGATAAAAAGGAAAGAGGAACAATAAGGTTATATATTGTTGGTGTTCTTTTCAAATGTTTAGAGTGGAAACAGGTGCATATAAATATAGAGGAAAAGAATAGGGATATTTATCAAACTAAGAGTCCTCTCTACCAATAGGTTGTAGAAGGGACTGTATTTATTGACAATGAGAAAGTGGTGAATCACACTTTGCAACGGTAAAATTCTTTCCAATTCCTGGAGTCAGTTAGCATCTATAGTGCCAAGCTAGAGGATGAGGATAAGTGCATTTTATTACTTTCTTTGCAAATTCTTGGGAAAATATAATTGTTGCAATTAGTGGTAATGGTGCAGATCCAAAGATGGACAACATTATTCCTACTCTCCTATCAGAGGAGATGAGGAGGAAGTCTAAGGAGGAAACCCAAGATGCCTTGTTTGTAAAAGGTAGGCCTAAGAAAAAGGAGCCTGAGGGAAATAAGGAAGGGAAGGGTAAGTCAGAAGGATGGAGTAAGGTAAAGTGTTGGAACTGTGGGAAACCAGGACATGTGAAGAAGGATTGTAAGAACAAGAAAGAGAGTTATGATTCTTCTACAGAGGAGTCCTCAGATGATAGTAATGATGCATTGGTTATTTTAGCTAATATTGTTTGTGATAACTCTTTTCTTCATGTTTCAGAGTAATCTTCATAGAGAGGATGCTAGTCACGATGCCATGTGTGACTCGGTATCATGGTTTAGTGGGAGTTGTTGGAAGTGACTTGGATGCATCATTGGTAAGGTTATCTCCATGTGATTAGAGATATGGTTTGTTCTTGGTTTAGAGTATATTTGTTATTGATTTCATGGTTTACTCTTGATATGCATTTAGAGTTTGGCATATTA
>VDFB02084331.1:0-33440 GCA_007258455.2 Sequoia sempervirens
TGAAACATGACTTTTGAATCACTAAACGTCAAACCTCTTTTCCAGAGCATAGAAATGATCTTCACAAGACATATCCCAGATCCATAGGATCTAAAATGAAACAATAGAGAATTGTAGAGAAAAACTATTTCTCCCAGTCCACAGAAGACCAAATATGCCAGAACAGTTCACATACCAGTGAATGTAACTTTCACATACCATCACACCAAAAGCTAAAACTCAGGAGATATCACCACTAGATCATCATTATCAATCCTTCAAATCCCCACAAGCATAGGATCAACATAGAAGAAATGTGGAGCACATACAGGCGCACTTTCTGAACACATTCATCACTCTAACTTCTCTTGTTTATTAATTTTCTCAAAAGCACTTGGAAGCTCATCAAACCAGCATATTTGCAACACCATAAAGATAGCTCCTTGTACTCACAACATCTCAGAAGCATCGCAACTATACATGTATAGTCTACAACATATTGAATTGTGTTCACATCAATGACAACATTAATGACAACACCACCAACCTAGCTCATACTTGCAACAGTCTTGGCTTCATGATTTTCTTTCACTCTTTTGGCTCTAATACCGTGATAAATTTCTAACCTTGGGAGATTGTTGTCCTAATATTTGTCTAATTAATTAACTCATATCAAATTATTAACAACAAAAAAATATATATTAAACATTGCAACAACCTGTAATGTCCCCATTTTAGCTATACGCCCTTTGGCGACTGATAGCCTATTTCTGGAAGCCCATAGGCTCGTCACAGGTAAAATTAGGGTTTCCTATCTTGTTGGGGTTCTAAAGCATTTTTTGAAGGTTTGCATGTTTGAGTTTCTGATGCATGCCTGGTGAAGTTTTCTGGGTTTTGGGAGAGCTTTGGAATGGTGTGACATGCATCTCCATCGGACAACCTTTTTTGGAACTTTCTATTTTTAGCCAGTACATTGGAGTTTTGAGTTTTGGTTTGTGGATTCTTTCTTGGTTTTCAGAAATCTTCGCATTGATATAACATGCAAAGTGAGTTGAGCAACTTTACTAAATTTACTATTTTTAGTAAGTTATATTTTTAGTAGTACTCCAGTTGGCAACAACACAGTAAGTTTCTCACTTTGAGCAGAGTAGTTGAGTATTCTTGAATTTTGCTTTCTGAGGTGCATTTTTGAATAAATGATTTATTTAAATCATTTAATTATTAAAAGTGTTTATGACCCCTTTGCCTAGCATAGTAACTTGAAGTTGTTTTAAAAGGTGGTCAAAAAGGGAGGACGCCTCATAAAGGAAATATTTAATATTTCTAAAGTTTATTTTCTCTTGGGTTTGGACGTCCCATTTGAGTAAAAAAGATATCTTAAATTTTTTAATATCTCCTTGGTATTTGGACACCAAAAATGGGGTGATCCCACAATAGTGGTTTACAATTTTTGGCCAAACTGGACACTGAAATTATTATTTTTAACTAAATCTTCTCATTCAGGCACCTATAGCAGCTAAATCGTGAGGAATTTGAAAATGATGCAAACTAGAGTCTCGTCACATTTTTTTGTAGATTCTAAAAATATTTTTTTCAAATTTTTTGGAATCAGATTGTACTTCTTTTTCCATCTCCCACAAAAACTAGATTTTTTCAAAAAATATCATTTTTAAAAAGTGACGCACACCGTATAATGCATAACTTTTTTTCCATGAACGATAAAATTCTAATTCTTTCGAATTTAGATTTGTGACTCCGATATCTAGTGCTGCCACTTGGTTAGATATTTTTTATTGATTTTTTTTTCTTTAATAAAGTTTTGAAGTCAAACCAATTACAATTCTGACATAGCGCAACCATATAACGTGTAACTCTTTTTGTATATATCAAAATTCAATTTTATTTTTTTTGCTGGATCAAGGACTTCAATATCTGGTGCACTCATATTTTTCAAAAAAAAATTTTGATAATCTACTATTTTTCCGTATGTGCAGAGTAGAGACCTTCATTTTCAATGAAAAACCTATGTTTAATAAAACTAAAAAAACAAGTACATAATAAAACCAAAACATATTAAATTTATATTCATTGGATAGCTCGTTCCAAGGACTACCTGATTCCAATTGGGTTTGTAAATATTCCCCCATTTTCATCCTCAACTCGAGCTTCAAAGCTTAAAAAAATAGATTTTTTTTGTGAACAAGGTCAAAAATTAGGGAAAAGGGGGGTTCACTAGAACCAGGGTTCATTTGAACCCCCTCAATATGAATTTTCCTTTTTTTTTAGGCGGGAAATGTGGGCCCAATAATTAAACAAGTTCATTCGAACCCTAGTTCGGTCAAACCCCTCTTTGGTTTGGTCAAACTTATACGTTCATTCAAATCCCTAAAACCAATTTTTTTGCCATGGGGTCATTTTTTCTTAGTTTTCCTTCCTCCATCAAATTGTAAACCACTATTGTGGCTTCACCCAATGAGAAGGGAGAAGATTTAAATGTTTATTTTTGCTTGGGTGTCCTTTGGGGTGAAAAGGATGGAATTTCAACAATCACCTCAAGTTCTATAAAAATAGGCCTTTGTTCTCTCATTTGGTATCTTTGGAAAATTATATTGAAATGTTGTTGGATTGAATTTAGAACCCAGCTAAGGGGAAGCTTAGCAATTCTACTCCATTCTTTGGGCCTAAAACTATGGTTCCCTAGATGGTGGATTGAGAGTGTGCTTCATTCAGAAGTACATATTGAGCATTATTGTGGAGTTTTGGTGAGATATTTTTAGTTTTCATGTTGTTGGTTATTATATGGCTGAAAGAGATTTTCAAAAACAACTTTTTGTATGATTTTATTTGGCTTATGGGTATTGGCTCAATCTCTTTCAATGCTATTGGCGAACATTTTTTTCCATTTGTAGATTTTATTGTAAAATGTGTGAATTTCTAGATAGGTCACCCTTTCCTAGGGTTGTACCATCTCTATCTACTGGTATATGTGCCTTGTGTCTTCCAATATTCATTGTAATGGCATTGAGAGCTTCATGGGTGATGGACGCCTTGGCCTAAAGTGTTGATTTGCTTTTTAGTGAGGATATTATTCACTGGTCTACATGTTAGTTGTTTTCTAAATATTTCAGACCTGATTATCCTCATTTTCTTGGCATAAAGTTTGAATGACAATATTCACTTTGTAATAAGAGACATAGAGAAAAATATTGGTGAAGTATGAAGGGAGTTTAGAGCTTTTTGGTTGAGTATTTTTCTTGTTGGTCTGAACTTCAAATTGTTGGCATTTCATATCAGACCTAGTTCTTTCTATATTATGCTACATTTTTGGGGTTCTTAAGCTTCTACTTTCATATGCATTCAATTTGGAAGAGATAGGATCATTTTGGGGGAAGATATGAACAATATAGTGAAGTTACTTGTTGGTCTAAACATTCAATTTTTTGGTTATCTTTATTAGACCTAGTTATTCTAGCTTTGCACAATATTTTTCTCAAGTTCCTTCTCATGTTTGTAATTAGAGATATAGTGGAAAACATTGTAGAAGTTTGGAGCAGATTCTATTACAATAACACTTGTAATTTGCAAATATTTGGCATTGTAAGACTGTAAACAGTAGTACTGTTCTAGTCACTTCATTATTGCATTTACTTTTTTTTAATTTCAAACATTGTAACCTCTGGATGGTTTACTACCAGTGTGGAGAATAAATTTTGTATCTCTCATTGTACCCACTGAAAAGTGGTGAATCCCCACTCAAGAGTGGATGCCCACCACAACAGATGAATTAGATAGTTTGAAACTTCCATGGATAGTTATCCACCTAAGTTTATTTCATTTTGTAATAAGTACTCTGCCATATGTTAGCACCTCACCTTCAAAGGGATCTTGTGTGCACATTCTTGGCATTGAGTTTATTTTATACTTCTAGTTGTTGAGTTTTAGATCCTAGGGATCCTCTGACCATATGCATGCCCCTCTTCCTTCAATGGTTTTAGAGTACATTCTTGGTTAGAGTTACTTTTCTGCATCGTTTAGGTTTTGGAGCTAACCTTAATGGGCATGTGTTGCGTTGTAATTGATATTGAAAAATCAAGAAAAAAATAAGGGGCATATTTAAGTGGTATTAGAGCAGAAGATCTTGCCATCCTGTGATTAGAGCTTCATGTTTAGGTAGATGAGTGATAGAGATCTCTAGTACTACATGGAAATTCAGAACATATTCTAGTTCAGCTCCTTGTGGTATCTAGAAGTTCGAGTTAGGCATGGCTAATGAAGAAGAGATGAAACTAGCAGAGGCACTGTATATGGCTAGAAAGAGACTTGACAAAGAATTTTAGTCAAGAGAAAATGAAGAAAAAAATTCTTCATTTGTTAGAACAATGTTTGATACAATTGAATCCATCACCTTCAAAGTAAATGGAATTGGCACTAGCTCCTACAGTAAATTCTTTGAATCAGCCCTATTGGTTGGGGCATCTTGATGAAGAAACCAAGCTGTTGATTTCTTCTTGTTTCATGGAGATAATAAGAATTGTAAACCCCCATTTTCCCTATGATGATGAAACTATGAAGATTATATTAAATATGATAGTGGATAGTTTCCAGGATTTGGATGAAACTAGGAGTGGATTGTTTTCTAGAAGATTTGTTTTAAAAACATTTTCAGAAGTAAGAACTTGCATCCTTCTAATAGAAGTAGAGATGAAAAATCAGATTTACCATTTTTTTAATTATCTCTTCACTTCGACTTGGAGTGAGCGGGAAGGAGATGTGTTTGTAGTTGTTAAGAATATTCTAATTGACACCATCAAAGAAGTTGATTCTCTTCGTGAAAGTGTCCAAACTCTTCTCTTGGATGCTTATAAATGTGAAGAGCAGATTTCTCCCACTGCCAGTCAATGTGAAGATAAGTTGAAACAACTTTTGAAGAAGAATGTTGAAAATAAAGAAGAGATTTCTAAAGTTGAAGAGGAGGATGAAAATTGGAATCCCTTTGAAGACATTGCAAAAGTTCAAGGGGTATCCACAAATTTGCACGTACCCAAGAATTCTGTAGAAGAATGTAATGTATTAGTGGAAACCTTGAAGACTAGTGAGATACTCTTGTTTTCTACAAAGGAGAACAATGAGTTGGCTTGTGCTAAGAAGCCTCATGTTGAAGATTCAAAGAAAGAACTTTTGGAAACAAAAGTTGAAACAAAGATGCATGAAGAAGCCATAAGTGCAGATCCAAATGAAGAAGAAGTTTGGTTAGTTGAAGATATGTGTTCAATCAAGAATTTGCTTCTTCACAATTCCAAAGAATGTTGGTTTGAAAGTCAAGTCAAGGAGAAGAAGAAGAAAGAGGAAGTTGAAGTCTCTTCCCACTTCAAAGCTGATTTGATCAATTCTTTTGAATCATGTGTAGAAAACAACATGGAAGGAGAAGCTTCTAGTAGTTATAAGGCTGATTTCTCTTCACCAAAAATCAAGCTAAGGAAAAAAGCTAAGGAATTGGAAGGCACTATGGATGGAATGATGAAGAGTGTTCATCACATGCAAGACAAGTTGAGGAGTACAGCTCAAACCATTTTTGAAATCTTTATCCATCAAATTTGTTCTAAATCATCTCAGCCAGTATATAATGATTGCAACTCAAGTTCACACATTGTTGATAATGGTGTTCAAGTTTTGACAAAACTTGATAAATTCATAGGCAAGTAGAACATTTGATTGATGATGTGCCTAGGGGAGAAGTTGTATGTTGCATTTCTATTAATGACATGAATTCCATTAAATTTTCCTTGGAGGATATTAAATCTAGTCTTTTGCACATCATTTGTGACAAAGATAGTGGCTAAAATTGATGACAAGGCATTGGAGTGGAATTAGCTTACAAAAGAAAGGGTGCAAGAAGTGCATGAGACTCTAATTGAAGCAAAAAATTAGATTTATGTTGTTCAATATTCATGGGAGTAAGAAAACAAAAGAAGAGCAGAGGAGCTTCAGGTAATTCTTAATGAGTTGGATCTCATACAAGAAACATATGATTTGGAATGTTGTCCTGAGAGACCAAAGAATTCAAATTATCAAGATTTTCAAGCTTTTGACAATCCCCTGTATGAAGTGTTGATGTTTAGAGCAGCTTCGTGGTCTTCTTCCTGCGATCTCCTTTTCTTGTGATAAATTAAGTTATAGCCTATGGCTATTTAATTTATTGAGTCATTGATTCAAGAGGCACGATTATTGATGAGTTGCATCTCTTTGTTAAACCTGACATGATGCCAAATGAAGAGGCATGATTAATAAAGATTGTTATCAAGGCCGACCTTGAAATGGCGTGATCTCTTATGAAGGCATGAATTCTTATGTGGCCGACCTCTTGCCTATTGGGCGTGCCTTTATGAAGGGGTGTCTTTCTCTATGGTGGGTGACTTGCCTTGAAGGATGATGACCTTTCATATTGTATATATATTTGATGGTTCTCTCATTGTTATCATTCATTTTTATACATTCATATTTGCAAGTGCGAGTTCTTCTTCAAGGTAGATTGACTTGTGTTAGAGGTTGATTCTTCATCTATAGATTTCAGCATATTGTTTTTTTGTTTGCATTAGATTGTGGTGCATGTTATAGGCCTTCATATTGGCCTCTATTGTAAAGGAGACTCTATTGGTGATTCAATATATAAGTGATATATTGTTGTTGGGTTTTTCTCCCTCAAGTGAAGGGTTTTCCTAGGGTATCTGTTGTGTCTTTGTGTTGATTTTAAATTAATTTTATGTGCATTACATTTGATCATAAAACTAACATGGTATCAAAGCAAGTTTTAAGAAGATCGTGATTAGATTTATTATTACAGTGATACTCTTTTGTCTTTCTCATTTTTTCTATCTCTATCTCTTCATCAAGATGGTGAATGATCTTAATATTGAGGATAGACTCGAAGGAGCATCAAACTTCACTTCATGGAGATTCAGAATTATGCTCACTTTGGAGGAAAATGAATTGGTTGAGTTTGTGGAGACCAAAGTTCTTGAACCTGCAAATAGGGAAGAGAAATTTCAATGGAGAAAGAAAGATATCAAGGCAAAGAAGATGTTAGTTGATTCCATGAAGGATCATATCGTTCCTATTATCTCCAAGTTGAAGATGGCAAGAGACATGTTCAAAACCTTAGAGGAGATGTACAAATTCAACAACACCAACCAAGCTCTTGCACTGAAGCAACAACTACATCATGTGAAGATGGTGAAAGGAGAAACGGTTATTGCTTACTTCATGAATATTTCAGAGTTGAGAGATTAGCTCTCTAAAATTGTTCATGTGATAGATGACAAGGACTTGACCATGCTTTCTCTTAATGGTCTTCCTTCATCATGGTATTCCTACATTCAAGGAATCAATGCAAGATCAAAGCTTCCCAAGTTTGATCAATTGAGGGAAGACTGCATTCAAGAGGAGTCTAGATTGGCTGCTAGAGGAATTGGTCAAAGCTCTACCAATGAAGACATCCATGTTCTCGCCTCTCAATCATCAAAGAAGAAAAGAAAGAATGGGAAGAAAGGTTACTTCAAAAGGATTAGAGATAATGGAGCTGATGGTGCTCCCGCATTCAAGAAGAAGAGGGACCTCTCCAAAGTTT
Source organism: Sequoia sempervirens (assembly GCA_007258455.2). NCBI lineage: Eukaryota > Viridiplantae > Streptophyta > Pinopsida > Cupressales > Cupressaceae > Sequoia > Sequoia sempervirens. The sequence continues at coordinate 7,604 of VDFB02084331.1, forward strand.
AATGCTTTAGATGTGACAAGTATGGTCACTTTGCTAAGCATTGTCCATCCAGGCCTAAGTAGTAGGCCACCATTGCAAATGTTGATGATGTCTCCCCATAAAAGGATTCATGTGAGTACTTATTCTATTTGGCATTGTCAAACAATGTTTCTACCGACTCCAACACTTGGTTGATTGATAGTGGTGCATCCCGGTACATTACCGGATTTAGGGAGCATCTAACAAATTTGGTGGAGATAAATTCTAGTGAACAAATTATTATTGGATATGATGCTAGTTACTTGGTGAAAGGAATTGGAACCTCCACTCTCCACTTGGATTCTAGAATTACCCTTCAGTTGTGAGATGTTCTATATGTTTTGGGACTCAAGTGAAACCTCGTTTCCATTTCAGCCTTGGAAGACAAGGGTTATCGAGTTGCATTCTCTAAGGGAAAATTTCTTGTGTGGACGAAGAACTCCAACTTCAAGACTACTCAGGTGATTGGAGTTAGACATGAGAGTCTCTATAGGCTATGCACTCGTCCACTTCAGGCTTTACTACATGATTCTTCAAGCTTGTGTGATCTTTGGCATCGAAGATTGGCTCACCTTCACTTCCGAGCTCTACCTATCATGGAGAAGATGGTCACGGGACTTCCAAAGTTCAAACAGGAGCATGAAGGTATTTCTAGAGGCTACGCTATGGGTAAGAATACTAAAGGTCCATTTCATAGTAGAGAAAATAGATATAAATGTATTCTAGATCTCATTCATTCTGATTTATGTGGTCCAATGTTTGTTGCTTCTTCGAGTGCTTTCTTGTATTACATTTTGTTTATTGATGACTACTCTAGAAAGACTTGGATTTATTTCTTGAAATCTAAAGAATCTGAGGAAGTATTTGAAAGGTTCAAGGAATTCAAAACTCAGGTGGAGATTTTTTTCAAGAAGAAGATCAACATTCTGAGATCTAATAATGGAGGAGAGTATACCTCTGACAACTTTCAGAACTATTGCATTGAAGCTGGGATTAAGAGGGAGTTATGTGTTCCTTATAATCCTCAATAGAATGGTGTTGTAGAGAGAAAGAATAGATCAATTGTGGAAACAACAAAGGCCATGATTCATGATCAAGAATTGCAAACCTTCCTATGGGTAGAAGCATCTAGGACAATAGACTATGTTTAGAATAGAAGTCCTCATCAGATCCTAGAGAACATGACTCTTGAAGAGGATTTTACTGGGAAGAAGCCAGAGGTGAGCCATTTGGGGATCTTTGGATGTCCATTTTATGTTCATATACTAAAGGAAAAGAGGAAAAAGTTGGAACCTTTTGGCAAGAAGGGGATATTTGTAGGTTATAGTGAGACATCAAAAGCCTATAGAATCTACATTTCAGGTTAGAAGTTAATCGAGATCAATAGAGATGTCACATTTGAAGAAGATGTTGCATTCAGAAGATCCAAGGGAACTCACATGGAGATTGATAATGAAAAGTTTCCTTAGGATATGGAAGTTGACCATGCTCTTGAGATTTAGAGGGAGACTTCAGAACCAAAAGAAGATGATGATCCAGTTGAGCCCTTGGAACCTACTTATGGGCCTTTTGATATTGTGATTGAGAAAAAGAGACCTCTATGGGCTAGGCAAAAAATGCAGGAGGCAAAAAGGTTTGCAACTCCAAGAGGAACCTTCAAAGAAAGAAAGATACCTCACAAGTTCTCTAGTTATGTTGCTTTGATGAGTCATATTATTGAGTATGAGCCTTCCGGTGTTGAGGAAGCTTCTAGTCAACAATTTTGGAAAGATGCTATGGCAGAGGAGTATCAGTGAATTCTCAAGAATGATGTTTGGGACATCGTTCCGAGACCTGAAGGAAAATCTATGGTATCTTGAAAATGGCTCTTCAAGATCAAGCATGCAGCTAATGGGAGCATTGAGAAGTACAAGGCAAGATTCATGGCTAGAGGATTCTCACAAAAAAGGTAGTTGACTATGAAGAAACATTTTCTCCAGTTGCTCACTATACTTCTATCTGAACCATTATTTCCATTGTTTCAGCTAGAGGATGGAAGATTCATCAGATGGATGTGAAGATAGCTTTTCTAAATGGTGTGATTGAGGAAGAAGTTTATATAGAGAAACCTGATGGATTCAAGGTACATGTGAAGGAGTCTCATGTATGTAGGCTGAAGAAGGCCTTGTATGGTCTTAAGCAGGCTCCTCGTGCATGGTATGAAAGGATTGATCATTACTTGTCAAGCTTGGGCTTCTCTAAGAATGATTCAGACTCAAATCTGTATTTTAAGGTAATTGATGGTGAAGCATTGATTTTGGTCTTGTATGTTGATGATTTAATTCTTACTGGAGAAGATCACCTCATTCTCAAATGCAAGAAGGAATTGGCTTATAAGTTTGAAATGAAGGACCTTGGGCTCATGCATTACTTCCTTGGCTTAGAATTTTGGTAGAAGCCAAATGAGGTGATTCTAAGTCAAGGGAAGTACACCATTGACATACTTAAGAAGTTTGGCATGATGGATTTCAAATCCATGTCTACACCTATGAAAACCAACCTACATAAGTTGAAGGAGGTTGCAGCTAGTTCAAACCTGGTGAATCCCACGATGTACAAGCAGTTTATTGGATCCTTGATGTATCTAGTTAACACTAGACCTGATATCTGCTATGCAGTGAGTGCACTTAGTCAGTTCATGTGTGAACTGAGGTAGGTACATCTTGTTGTAGCAAAACATATCCTAAGATACTTGTGTGGCACAGTTGGATATGGGTTGAGATATTCTTCAGATGTGGACTTGGAGCTGCATGGTTATACTAATTCTAATTGGGAAAAAAGTGTCATTGATCAGAAGAGCACCTTTGGATGTTGCTTTAGTTTGGGATCTTGTATGATATCTTGGTGCATCAAAAAGTATTCATCTGTAGTATTGAGTACAATAGAGGCATAGCACATTACATGAGCTTGTGTGGCAGCTCAGGAAGCAATGTGGCTTCGTAAGCTACTTACAGGGTTATTTGGACAATCAATGGAGCCTACTATCATTCATTGTGATAACTAGAGTTGTTTGAAGCTTTATGTCAATCCTATATTTCATGACAGAACCAAGCATGTTGAGATCAAATACCATTATATCAGAGATATGGTATTGAGGAAAGCTATACAGTTGAGGTATATCAGCATTGATGAGCAAACAACAGACATTCTCACCAAGCCTCTCTCCAAGATAAAGTTTGTGTACTTTTGAGATAAGCTTGGTATGGTGGAGAATTCAGCCCTAATTGAGAAGGAATCTTAGTATCAGTGATCCTATTTAATGAGTTCTTCTCTATGAGAGAAGTTCGAGGTGAAATCCCTTGTTAATGCATTCTTCTCTACAAGAGAAGTTTGAGGTGAAAGCCCTTGTTCCACCCTCTGTGAGATCCATGGTGGATGTCATGTGTGTGACTCCATGACAACATCACGTGAGAGAGTCTGTGATGATTTTCTTGTACTTGTGTATCAACCTCTAGGAGAGCCATGGTGAAAGTCATGTTGAGGTAACAACATCACGCAAGTGATGAACACTTGTACATACCATACATGGTTGTATCCATTATGGTTGATATCACGATGAGGTGATATCTTATATCACGATGAGGTGATATCTTTCTTTTCCACATATGGTTGTAGCCATTGTGGTAGACATCATGATGAGGTGATATGTCTTGACCAACTGGAAGAATCTTCCCTAGCTGAGAGGGAGTGTTGATGGTTAGAGCAGCTTCATGGTCTTCTTCCTGCAATCTCCTTTACTTGTGATAAATTAAATTATAGCCTATGGCTATTTAATTTATTGAGTCATCGATTCAAGAGGCATGATTATTGATGAGTTGCATCTCTTTGTTAAATCCGACATGATGCCTAATGAAGAGGCACAATTAATAAAAAATGTTATCAAGGTCGACCTTGAAATGGCGCGATCTCTTAAGAAGGCAAAAATTCTTATGTGGTTGACCTCTTTCCTATTAGACGTGTCTTTATGAAGGGGTTTCTTTCTCTATGATGGTTGACTTGTCTTGAAGGGTGACGACCTTTCATATTGTATATATATTTGATGGTTCTCTCATTGTTATCATTCATTTTTATACATTCACATTTGCAAGTACGAGTTCTTCTTCAAGGCAGATCAACTTGTGTTAGAGGATAAGTTTTCATCTGTAGATTGCAACATATTGTTTATGTGTTTGCATCAGATTGTGGTGCATGTTATAGGCCTTCATATCGACCTCTATTGTAAAGGAGACTCTATTGGTGATTCAAAATGTAAGTGATATATTGTTGTTGGTTTTTTCTCCCTCAAGTGGAGGGTTTTCCTAGGGTATCTGTTGTGTCTTTGTGTTGATTTTAAATTAATTTTCAATGCATTACATCTGATCATAAAACTAACATGAAGAAGATGCTAATACGGTTTATGTAAATCCTCTTTTTGATATTGATGAAGCAATTGCTTCAGAGATTACTGAAGGAGGAAATTTTAGTTTGTATTCTAGCATTGGAGAGTTGATACGAGAGTTGCATGAATTTGAATCTACTGCTACTCCTAGTGCACCCACTCAACAAGAATTCATAACTCTAGAATCACAAAGAAATGAAGGCATTCTTATTGTTCATCAACAAAGAGTTGATGGGTTTGTTGGTGAAGGTTTTATTTATTTTTTGGTGAGGATGCTTGTGAGACTCTTGTCAAATTTTAGTTCATCACCATCCTCTCTTAGAGTGATAGATTTCATAATTGTATTTGATGAAGGATTCATGGAATCTTTCTAGCAAGTCATATCACAAGATTCTGGATTTGTTTTCTTCAACGAACAAAGTTTGGTTGAATACTTCTTGGAGTTTCAAGAAGTGGAAATGCAGATGGAACAAGAAAATTAGAGGATTTGTGTGAGAGAAGTTCTCCATTTGAGAAGTGGTTCTTCTTGGCTATTAGTTTGGGATCCTGGCATTACTTGGGAAGAAGGTAATTTTAAAATGAATAGACCAACATATAATATTTAGAATGTGGTTGTGGTCATTTGCTTATGTGTTGGGAAATGTCTTCAATTGAAAATCAGTATTTGGGATCTCAAGTATTTTCTTATGGAAAATGGAATGCATAAAAAGAAGGTAAGTTGGAGAGATAAGTGTCAAAAATTTTGTTTTATGTGTGTTTTTTCCTTCTTTCTATGTCATTGGTTCTTTGTTTCTGATCATAAATTGGTGTTCTAGGAAGGAAATATGATCAAAAGTTGGTTTTTAGTGGCATGGGGTCTCTTGCTAAAGGTACCACTAGCTTGGTTCATGAGCAGTTATGCTCATTTTGATGAAAAATCCTTCTGTTGCAGCTACTGCTTGTCTTCTTGGATGCTAATTTTCCAAAAATCGGATCTCAAGATGATTATTTCAGACCCATTTGGTAGCTGGTTATTACATTTTTAGATCTCTCCATCTTCTCTATGGACTGAATTTTTGCCTTAGATGAGTAAGGGAATGATACAATATGGTCAAAATTCAGGTTTGCATTGTTCTTTCATGTTAAACAATGGAATACATGATAACATTTCATGCATTGCTCTTTGGAGCAACGAGATATTTTCTGATCTGATTTGCAAATTGAGGCTCTTGAAGTGAAATGTGTGAAGATTACTTGGAGTTCTTTCAATGAAAGTAGTTTGCTTCAAAAGAAGCATTGTACAGTGATGGTGTGTGGAGTGTTTTTCTATGATTGGCATTGGTTTGGTAACATGTTTGAAAACATTTACGTTGTTGATAAGAATTATGACAATGAAGTTTGCAGGTTCTTTAGATTGATATGGGACCCAGGCACTGACATGTTTGATATATTGTTTTTTTTGGACCATGATATGTTGCTCCACCTTGGGTATTCAGCTATTTTAATCAAAGTAGCATAGCGGATTAGAGGATCAGTGTTCCCAAGAATGATTTGAAATCTAGGAATCACTTGGGTTTGTTATTCAACAGTTGAAGATGATGAAGCCAATTTTGGCCTTTTGGAATTTATTCCCATGGAATTTCAATTTAGTTTTAATCTGGTGATCTCTTGTATTGGAATTTAGCAGTCTAGTGCTTACATCAGTTGGTGATATCCTTCTCCTAGGTTGTTTTGGGATCCAAGGATCATTTTTAGTTTCAGTTTGGTTTAGCATGGTGGTTTGGGAAGTCCTTAAAATTGCTTGAGGACAATCAATTTTGGGAAGGGTGGATTGTAATGTCCCCATTTTAGATATACGCCCTTCGGTGACTGATAACCTATTTCTGAAAGCCCGTAGGCTTGTCAGAGGTAAAATTAGAGTTTCCTATCTTGTTGGGGTTCTAGAGCATTTTTTTGAAGGTTTGCATGTTTTAGTTTCTGACGCATGTCTAGTGAAGTTTTCTGGGTTTTGAGAGAACTTCAGAATGGTGTGACATGCATCTCCATTGGTCAACCTTTTTTGGAACTTTCTATTTTTAGCCAACACATTGGAGTTTTGAGTTTTTGTTTGCAGATTCTTTCTAGGTTTTCAAAAAGCTTCGCATTGATATAACATGCAAAGTGAGTTGAGCAACTTTATTGAATTTACTATTTTTAGTAAGTTCTATTTTTAGCAGTACTCTGATTGGCAACAACACAGTAAGTTTTCCACTTTGAGCATAGCAATTGAGTATTCCTGAATTTGGCTTTTTGAGGTGCATTTTTGAATAAATGATTTATTTAAATAATTTAATTATTAAAAGTGTTTATGGCCCTTGGCCTAGCATAGTAACTTGAAGTTGTTTTAAAAGGTGGTCAAAAAGGGAGGATGTCTCATAAAGGAAATATTTAATATTTCTAAAGTTTATTTTCTCTTGGGTTTGGATGTCCCATTTAAGGAGTAAAAACTATATCTTAAATGTTTTAATATCTCCTTGGTATTTGGATGCCAAAAATGAGAAGGGAGAAGATTTAAATATTTATTTTTGCTTGGGCGTCCTTTGGAGTGAATAGGATGGAATTTCAATAGTCACCTCAATTTCTATAAAAATAGGCCTTTGATCTCTCATTTGTATCTTTGGAAAATTATATTGAAATGTTGTTGGGTTGAATTTAGAACCCGGCTAAGGGGAAGCTTAAAAATTCTACTTCATTCTTCGGGCCTAAAACTATGGTTCCCTAGATAGTGGATTGAGAGTGTGCTTCATTTAGAAGTACATATTGAGCATTATTGTGGAGTTTTGGTGAGATATTTCTAGTTTTCATGTTGTTGGTTATTATATGGCTGAAGGAGATTTTCAAAAAGAGCTTTTTATATGATTTTATTTGGCTTATGGGTATTGGCTCAATCTCTTTCTATGCTATTGGCAAACATTTTTGTGCATTTTTAGATTTTATTGTAAGGTGTGCGAATTTCTAGAGAGGCCACCCTTTCCTAGGGTTGTCCCATATCTATTTGTTGGTATATGTGCCTTGTGTCTTCCAATATTCATTGTAATGGCATTGAGAGCTTCATGGGTGGACGCCTTGGCCTAGATTGTTGATTTTATTTTTAGTGAGGATATTATTCACTAGTCTACCTGTTAGTTGTTGTTTTCTAAATATTTCATACCTGATTATCCTCATTTTCTTGGCATAATGTTTGAATGATCATATTCACTTTGTACTAAGAGACACAGAAAAATATTGGTGAAGTATGGAGGCAATTTAGAGCTTTTTGGTTGAGTATTTTGCTTGTTGTTCTGAACTTCAAATTGTTGGCATTTCATATCAGACCTATTTCTTTTAGCATTATGCTACAGTTTTGGGGTCTTATGCTTCTAGTTTCATATGCATTCAATTTGGAAGAGATAGGAGCATTTTGGGGGAAGATATGAACAATATAGTGAAGTTACTTGTTGGTTTGAACATTCAATTTGCTGGTTATCTTTATCAGACCTGGTTATTCCAAATTTGTGCAATATTTCTCTCAAGTTCTTTCTCATGTTTGTAATTAGAGATATAGTGTAAAACATTACAGAAGTTTGGAGTAGATTCTATTGCAATAACACTTGTAATTTGCAGATATTTGGCATTGTAAGACTATAAACAGTAGTACTATTCCAGTCACTTCATTACTGCATTTACTTTATATTTAACTTCTAACATTGTAACCCCTGGATGGTTTACCACTAGTGTGGAGAATAAATTTTGTATCTCTCATTGTACCCACTAAAAAGTGGTGAATCCACACTCAAGAGTGGATGCCCACCACAGTAGATGAATTAGATAGTTTGAAACTTCCATGGTTGGTTATCTGCCTAAGTTTATTTCAGTTTGTAATAAGTACTCTGCCATATGTTAGCACCTCGCCTTCAAAGGGATCTTGTGTGCATATTCTTGGTGTTGAGTTTATTTTATACTTCTAGTTGTAAGAAATACCAGTTGTTGAGTTTTAGATCCTAGGGATCCTCTAACCATATGCCCGCCCTTCTTCCTTCAGTAGTTTTAGGGCACATTCTTGGTTAGAGTTAATTTTTTGAATTGTTTAGGTTTTGGAGCTAACCTTAACAAGTGTGTGTTGCATTGTAATTGATATTGGAAAATAAACAAAAAATTAAGGGGCATATTTCACAACCATGCAAAAATTGAAATGAAAAATTACAAAAGAATATAAAATAAATACAAATAAAATTTATACCTTCAAATCAATGTTGCATTTTTTATAAAACTTATGAGGAAACCTCCAGAAAATATTCATCTAATAGTTGCATGGAATTTATCATTATATATTACATTCTTCTATTTTAATCCCATCATTATACTATTTAACTGAAAATCTAATCTTCACTAAACGCCCTATCAAGGAAGGAATTATGCTTCAATCCAAGTTTCTTTATGAAAACTTCAAACTTTCTTTTTTCCTAGGTTCTTGGTCAAACTATCAATGATGTGTTGATATGTGGAGATGTAATAGAGCTTCACTAGTCCCTTCTAAATCTTGTCTTGAATGAGGTGAGATGATCTCTGTGTGCTTGGATTTCTCATGAAACCTTGTATTCTTTGAGAGTATGACACAAATTTGATTAAATAATTTTCTTCTTTTTCTTCCCTCTCTCTCTCTCCCTCCCCATTTCTTCATTGTCCATTCTCTTGTTTGTTTTCTTGCTTTCTTGCTTTGTTTCTTTCATTTTAATAATTTATTTCTCCCATTTTTCATTTTTATTTTCTTTTTTTCTCCTATTTTATCTTCCTTTATTTCTTATTTTTCTCATGCTTTACTTTCTTTCTTTTACAATTTTTTATTTTTTTCATCTCTCTTTCACCATCTATTTATATGTTTTTTGTCTCATTTCTTTTTTCTTTTTTCTTTTTTTTTTTGATTTGTAATATTTTATATAATCATCATAAAAAAAGGAACAACAGGGCCAAACAGGCCAAGAATAATGAAGAGGGAAATGAAAGAGATGAAGTATAAGATGAGAAGAGCCTAAGAAGACTAAGGAGAAGAAGAAATACACATCTCTCTAAAAGTATCAGAAGAAACCAGAAGCATAGCCCACTAGGCATTCAACACAAACTCAAAGAGAAGCTAGGAATTTTTCCCATGCCATGAAAGGAGGGCCTCCATAGTCCACTTAGAGCCTCCTCCCATAGCCTCCATTCCTTCCATACAGAGTTTCTCTGCATCACTTTTCCAAACTCTCTTCTTTGCAGTCCCACAATCTGGTTTAATTTTCTTATTGTCCTATTCAACAATCTTGAGTTTTCGATAAGGAGCCAAAATTAAGTCAGGTTGGGAGAGATCGAAGTTCTCTACCAAATCCTCCATGAAAGGGTAAGTTCCCTCAGAATCTGAACCATCATCCTCTGAGGCTGTTAAAGGTAGTTGATCATCAACATTGTTGTCAGTCGGAGCAATAGGAGGAGATGAGATGGACACCACGAGAGACTCAAGCATGAGCTCAGGAGAAAAGTGAGAGGAAACAAACTTTCCATGATTTGTCCAAATAAAATCAACATTAGAGCCTTCATTCCTTTTTATCCATTTTTTAGACTAATTACATCTCATGCCCTGTAATCACTGAGCAATACATGCCTCAACTTTTTGACCCAAGTTCTTGCAGTGAAAACATCTGAACGAAAGCCCTTCAAAGTTCAAAAATTGTGTCCAAGTACCTTTTAAAGAATGGATTCAAATAGAGTGAGGGAGAGGAAGGGAAATTTCCATCAACGCACAGACCTTGATAAACCTGTGAGAGGTAGCACTTCCATCCGAATCAATCTTAACAAAAAAACCCACTTGATTAATTATATTTTTTATAAGATCGCATGACAAGAGGAAAGTTATAAAGCCTAATCCACATGGGAATTTAAATGACCTTGGTAGTGGCTAGGTCAAAAAAATTTGACCAAGGAGATAGGAAGACTCAATTCCCAAAAAACTAAAGTCCATTATGCATCACGAGATTGTAGTCATCGACCGAGGTGAAATAAAATGGAAAAAAAACCAAAATCTAGATATTCTACCTTCGGAGTGGGGATATTATTCTAGGTGTTCTTTACCCATTCAGAAACTGAGTCAATGGATGGTTGTCTACACATAAATATCAAGATCAAATAATGGGAACCGATGTCCGAAGAAACCTCATTGATGCAATCATCTGAGATCAGGAGGTTGGTTGGTTCATTGGTGAAGATGACCTCCACATCACCAACAAAAAAAGAGCCCACAACGCACTAATGATCCATTTTAGGAGGGGCATCATGAGGGGCTTCAAGAGACGGTGATGATTTCGGAGGAGACAGATTAGGGTTTATTTTTTGAATCTATTCCAAGCAAAAATCAATGCATTCATGAAACAAATTTTCCCTATTTTTACAATTCACTATGGGGTTTGAGGCTAGATCTAGATACAATGTCAACATTGGATTTTCCTTCTCACCAAAGCTAGCACCAAGGGAATCAAATATTTGACGTGGAGACAGGAAGGAAGGAGAGCCCACAAATTTCTAAGAGATGATAGAGCGAAGGGCATACCGTGTCCTCTCCTCCCCCACAATGCCACCACCCTTCTTCTTTTTGCATATCACACCCTTCTTTCCCTTAGGCACATCCTTCGCCCTCATGCTAGAATGTTGAATTGACACACCATCACCCGCATCAAGAGGCTTTGCATCACACCAAGTCTCAACACCTTCGCACATGATTCCTCCCTATAAATGAGAAAGTAATCTCTTTTTTTTTTTTACCACCTATAAATGTCTAGTTATTACTAGCATCAATTATTTTTTTAATTACCCTTTTATATTTATTTCTACATCTTTACCCCTCTCTCTCTCTCCCTTTTTGTCATTATTTGCTTCTCTTTTTATCTATCTCCCTTCTTTGTTCATTTTTATTTTCTCTCTTTATTTGTCCCCCTTTCTAACCTCTTTTTTATTTTTTATAATTGTTCCCTTTTCTCTTCATTCCCATCACTTTCTCTATCTTTTATCACTTTCCTCCCTTTTCCTCTTGATTTTCCATTATGATTTTTCTTTCTCTCGCTTGGTAATTTCTTTCTTATTCTTCTTTTTCCTTTTCTCTATCACATTATCTCTTTCTTTGTATATGTATCTTTCTTTTCTTTTTGTTTCAATTTTAAACTCTCGCCTCTCTTAGATCTCTTTCCTTCTCTTTCTTTGGTTTTCTATGATTTTTATTGTTACTCACTATTTCTTTCTAAATTTTTATTTTGTTATTTCTTGCTTCCATTAAGTATTTCTTTCCTTTTTTCTTTCTCTTTTTCTCTTTATCTTCCACTCTTCCTATGTTTGTTCATTTTATTAATTCCTTTCTTTTGTTTCTCTTCTTTTTTTCTTAAATCCTTTGTTTCTTTTTGTTGTTTTTTTCTTTCTTTTTTATCTTTCTTTTTAATTTTTAATTTATTATTTTTTCTCTTTTTCTCACATTAACTCAATTTTTATATCCATCTCTTTTTTTTCTATCTCACTTTACCTTCAATTTTTATATGGACCATCTCTTTTTTTTCTCTCACTTTACCTTTGTTTCTCTCTCTTTGTTTATATTTATTCTCTCCATTTCTATTCAAAATGTTTCTATGTTTTGTCATCAATCTTTATCAATTTTTGTTTCTCTTTTTCTTCCATTCCTCTCATTCCTTCCCTCCCATTCTACTTTATTTTCCATTTTATCTTTCTTCCTTTATTCCTTCCTTATTTTCCTTCTCTTCCATATTTTGTTTATTCACTATTTATTTATTTGACTTTAGTTTTTCCATTCTCTTTTTTTTTTCCTTTCTTTCTTTGTGTTTTATTTTTCCTTTTTCAATATTCTTATTTTATTTGTTTCCTTTCTATGTTTTAACTTTCTCTCTATCGTTCCTTTGTTCTCTCAACCTACCCCTACCTCTTTCTCTTTCTTTATTTATTTCTTCATTTTTTCATTTATTACTTCTTTTTTAACTTATAATTTCTACTTTCTATCAAGATCTCTCTCCCACTTACTCATCTTTCTTTTTATCTAATTTATTAGCCCATTCTTTCCCTTCATGTCCCCTCTCTACATTTCTCTTTATTTTCATTTCTTTTTTGGTTCTACTAATGGTTTTAATTCTTTCTTTTTCATTTTAATTATCTCTTTTTTCATCTAATTTTCATTCTATCTATCCTTTTTTTTGTCTTTGTATTTTTGTATGTATCTTTCTTTTGCTATACCTCTATTTTTTTACCTTAATTTATATATGTTTTGCATCAATCTTGATCTCTCTCTCACCCACTTACTCACACTCTTAATTGGTTTCTTTTTCATTTTTCTTCCATCATATCCCCTAGGACTCGTTAATTTTTTCTATGACCCCTAGCCCCATGGTAATTTGGACTAGTGGTGGATTTTATGACACAGTCGAGATTGGAGGACCTTATCAGGCCGTCATAATCTCGTAGCCAATGCAAAATACACACACACAAATTGACACAACACAGGAAAAAGCGAGAAAACATAGCTTCCTTTTATTACTAAAATTTCAATTCAACATTACATGCCATCGAATGGGCTTTCATTACATCATCCACAAATCTGAAATAGATTTGTCTTAGACTCTCACTAGAATAACCTCTCCTCTCCTCTCTCATTCTGGTCAACTTGCTCTTCTCACCAACCTACCATGTAAGCTCATGGCTGCTCATCACCACCTCTCCTTACTCTTCCCAGCATTGGCTATCCTTTTATATCATCACCTTCCTACATGTCAGCCTTTTCATTCTTCACTCGTGTGTCATAGTATCACCATACAATTACCTTGCTATCAGTAGCTTCCAATCATCGACTAATGAACATGTATTCCACAACAACGATGTGGAATGGCATCAAGTCTCGCCTTGCCAAGTGTTGTGACTAAATTCATCATCTACCTCCATTGACCATTCATCTCAACCATTCATCTATAGTTACCAATATTATTCATCTCATCATCCTATTAGAGAGACTAAAAATCATCTTCCATCGATACACCTACTTCTCATTGATGTTCACCTTACGTTCTATCCATTGTTCCATCGGAGTATCACCATGTCACGACTCCATAATCCACAACAAGGATGTGGATTACCATTCATCTAATCTCGTCATGCCACATATCTGCTTTGACATCTTCTGTCATCTCATACCCCAGTTGGGTCCCACCAAGACTCTACACTGTCCGATCAACCAACCTTGACCCCCATCATTGATCAACCAACCTTGACCCCCATCGTTGATCAAGCAATTATCACACAGTTTCCAAATTGCCAAAAACCAAAACACCAAAACCTCTCATCGGAGCTTGTAAGGTTATGAAAACATGCGACTCACAAACATCATTCTGTCAGGCTATCAAAGAGACTCCATGATGATTCTTGCTGATATGACCACCTCACACTGGTCATCCCATCGCTAGGACAAAGACTAATGTCTCGTCGATACTACATACTTACACCGATGAACTCATTACACTTTGTCACCATTGGGTCATCGTTGGGACATGGAACATGGTCTTGCCAAAATCCAAATCTCATGTCGATGTAACTCCACTCTACCAACATGATCATTCTATCACTGGGACCTAGAATATGGTCCTATCAAAGTCACCTCCTCACAACAATGACCTTCAACCTACCAACACCATCGTTCTATTGCAAGAATGAGTAGCATCCTCTGACTGATAAGCTATAGTTCTGCCAATGAGGGAACAATGCTGACCAAAGTGAAGGTGGAGCGCGATGCTCCTACATCATTTTATGACCATAGTATGTTAACTAAACTTATGTATGGGTGTGATGGTTATGATGTGAAAATGTTAGTACTAATGAATTTCTTTATAACATTATCAAGTTATTGGTGAAATCTAAATGCATTGATTTTGTTTATACTAACTTAGACTAATGTCTTGGTTGGTCGACTTGTGTGAGGTTTTTCATTAGTTGTAGGTACTCGGGGTGCATGATGAGGTGGATTATGTGGTATTGTGATGAGAGATAGACAAGATTTAAGGAAAAATCCCAATGAAAAACTTTATGGATAACTTCACCTTAACCTAAGTTTTACCAAACCTAGTACAGAGTAAGCAAATTTTTATAAATTATCTTTGTGGTTGAACACACAAGGTTATCTAAGGTGATAACTTTGCAACAGTGAATTGAGCTTTCAAGGATATTTATTTTCTCTTGTTAACCTAGGACCTTAGGTGTTGATGCTATTATTATCATCTATTTGGAATAAGAATGATTATCTTTTAGTATATTATTATAGAGTTAATTGATATATAACTACTAATAAGGAATAATGAGATTCTATTATCTGTTGTATCAGTAGTGATAGGCTGATAAAAATTAATGTATATGTATGTTCCCTTAGCAACTAGGGATGAGGGTTGAATTGGAAAGAGTTTTGGTAAGCAATAAAAACTTAGCAACCATAAATATATAACTAAAACTATTTTAGGGAAGACCATACCTTCCACAACGAGTCATTGGGAAGGTATGTTCCCTCTTCAAGCACATTTTGATGATAAACCAATGTTGTAATAAGCTTTGAACTTCTGAGTCCTCTATAAAGCCATGCGAAGGATGGTAGGGTAGCAAACCAAAATTGAGTGGTGATGTAGGAGCATCATGCTCCAACCCCTTTGGCTAGCATTTCTCCCTCATTGGCAAGACTCTGGCTTATCAGCAGGAGGTTTCTGCTCATCCCAGCGACATAACGATGGTGTTGGTAGAATGGAGTTACATTGGAAAGAGTGTGCAGTATCAACAAAACATTAGCCTTTGTCCCAATGATAGAGCGATATTGACACGACCAAAGTGTTTTGATGTGACATTGGAGGAAGACCCTTCGATGGGCCAATAATCTTCTTATCAACACTACATGGATGGATCGGCAGGAGTTTAGGAGAATTGTCCTTGACATGGTGGTAATGCGTAGGGAAGCATTGTTGGTGAGACAATGGAGTATCGTTGGGACATTGAAGAATGTCTCTTCGACATGGCGATAAGAAGGTAGCCTATCAAGTGGGACCCAATCATGATGGCATAGGTGATAGTGGTGACGAAGCCGACGCATTGCATGGAGAGAATGGTTAATCCGCATCCTTGATATGGATTATGATGCGATGATGTGGTGAAGAGTGGTATCAGAAGGAGTTCCAAGTTGGGAGATCGGGGTTAGGAAACTTTGCAACCCTGCGACTTGGTTTTAAAATTCTTGGAACCCGCGAAAGGTTGATTGTAGTGATTGGTAGATTGACAAATGTAGATGAGTGATGGTCGAGCAAACTAGAAGATGATAGGTGGAAAAATGATAGTCGTTGATTAGGCATCTTTTTTGTGAATCAACATAAGGATATTGGTCAAACGAAATTGCAAGCATGAAGCAAATGGTTTTCAAAGGTTGGAGGTGACTTCCTAGAGTGGACGAATAGGATGATGGGTACTGATAACTAGGTAACTACCTGGTATATCTTGATGACTATTGGACAACAAAATGATACTACGATAATGAAATACGTGTGAGGCTAGGCTGACATACAGGAAGGGATTGCTATGTAACAATAGTGAGCTAGCCAGAGGGAGGAAAAGCAGGAAAATTTGAAGAATTTTCTTGGTGGTAATAGGAGAGAGCTTGAACAAGAGAGTGAGACAAGGTGGCCTATATATGTGATGAGAAGTAGAATAGGGAATTTCCTTGTAGATATTAATTTCTAAATGTAATCCTATAATATGTTTCAAATAAATAAAAAAGAGAGGTTTTTTGTCAATTTGTGTTGAGTCATAGTATGTGTTGGTTGTGAGATCGCGACAGCCTGACAAGGCCCTCTGATCTTGACTTCATCAAGTGGGTAGTGAGTTGTCTACCTTACTAGCTTATGTTAGGAGTGAATAGTTATCTCCTTTTTGATTGAATAAAAACCATAACAATTTGGGAATGAATAGATTTTGATCCCTCATCTAACATAACACCAAAATGAGTAGTTGATCCATAGAGGTGACGGGCCTTAGAACCTAGGAACCTCTCTTATAGTTATTGTGCTAAGGTGGGTGCAAGCATTAAATTTAACTCTAATGTATGGAGTAAGACCCTAACAAGGCATAGGTAGAGGTTGAAAACCTCCAATATGTAGGATATTCCTATTCATATGAGGTGATCATTGATGGAAAAAATCCTATGACTTGCTCAAGGATAAGTTTATCCATGCTCGAGATTGACAGTAGTCAAGGAGCATACTTATCGATGAACTGTTAACCATACCAATTAGATAGTGGAATGGATTCCACTAGGAGAATGTGGTCCTTAGGGATAATGACTTGTCAATGATGCATACCCCATGTGTTACTCTAGAGGCTTGGATAGATTCTTCTAGGAGCATGTGGGCCTTGGGACTAGTAGCATGCAGTTGATGGACATCCAATGTACACTAAAGGGTTGGATGGTTTTTTTCCAATAGTATGTGGGCCTTAGGGCCAACAAGATGTAGGTAATAGACTAGCTTGTTTTCTTACCCATTCAATGGACTGTAGTGAAGATAATTTCTAATGATGCATAAGTAGGTAAATAATTGGACATACCTTGTAGAATTGTTATGATATAACAAGATATGGAGTTAGTTTCTTACATATCAATGGTAGGAACACATGGGTAGCCATTCATTAGGAAGTTGATTTTCTTAGATACCAATGGTAGGAACACTTGGGTATCTATTCATTAGTAAGTTAACCCTATGAACTATAGGTTAGTATAGATGTCTACTCTCTCACCATGGGCCACAAATTTTTCTTGAAGGGGTAGATAGGGATTATATCCACTTTGGATGGATCATATTGCTCCCTCAAGGTGAACCACTACAGGTTAAAGACATGGAGCTCACATGACCTCACAAAACACTTAAGGTATGTTTCAGGTAATGTTAGTTGTGATTCTTTCATTGGCCTTTTTAATCTAAAATATTCGCATTTCTAGAATGACTTGTCATAGGTATGAATGGTAAATTATTTGTTGCTAGAAATTCACTTGCATTGTTGTCTTTAGTTGTTTATTACTCATTGCTATCATGATTGCAATGTTGTAAAAAAAAATGTAATAATTTGTGGATCTCATTGGGATTGTTATAAAAAATTATATCTTTTTTTTTTACTTTTTATTTTCTTTTGTTCTCTCTCTCTCTCTCTCTCTCTCTCTCTCTCTCTCTCTCTCTCTCTCTCTCTCTCTCTCTCTTACATAAAATATTGAGATCTATTAAAGAGGTCCTAGCCAAAAAAGTCACAAACTATAAAAAAATTGTTAATATTTAAAAATAATTACTTTTTATTTTATTTCTCTCTCTCTCTCTCTCTCTCTCTCTCTCTCTCTCTCTCTTCATGTGAGCAAAGATTTATACCAACACTAGTTTATATATTCTAACCTTTTATGAATTTATCTATGTGAAATCCAAAACATCTTCCTTATTCTCTAAGTGTGATAGAGACATAAATAGGGATTGGTCAATCTACGCTAAAATTAAATCCACAAACTATCTCCATATCCCCATTGTTCTTCCTATGAAAGAAGATAAGTCCATACCTATTTTCATCTTCGAAAGAGCTCTAGATTAGAATCTTTTGATCAATAGGAGACATATCCCGAGAAATTTGATGGAAAGGTTTTAGTATACCTATTGATTGATACCCAAAAATATCATCCCTTTTGACAACCTCAACATCCTTCTTCTCTACACTTTGGATAAAAGGTGCCTCAGAAACATTATTATTGTTAGTGTAATTAATATTTAATTACACTTGCATAACTTTACTTAGGTAATATTTAATTCCTAGGTTATAGGTTGTCATCATTATCTTATTGAGCTATCTTGTTGCTCAAGATAAGATTAGGGTTATGCATCTTTACTTTTATAAAGCAAATCATTATCATGTAATTATTGAATTCCTGAATAATATTATTTTGCTTATCTTCTTGCAAAGCTTCTGCTTTTCCTGATTTTCTCTTCTGTGGAAGGATTTTCTGGTTTGCATTTCAGATCTTGGTTTCTAACATGGTATCAGAGCCTTGATTTGCAGCCCCTTCTCAAATTTTTGAGAAAATCAGTGCAGAGTCGTTTGAGATTCCTCGAGGGTTTCATACCTTGAGTTTGTCTCTCTATTTGGGTGCTCTTGCATGGTCACTTTTAGCACATGTTGGAGGAAATCTGAGCTCATTTTTTAGTCCAAGGCTATCGAAAAAGTCAAGATTGACTTTTGTTTCGCCTAAATCTGACATTTTTTGTGAGAGTTATGAGGGTTTGAAGATTTGTCAGATATGGGAGTTGTGAAGCTTCTAGTGCATTTTCAGGCAGATCGGACATCGCCATCAGATCCAGAGCATCTGAGAGATGAAAAACAACATATAACTCAACCTATTTTGGTGTCGGGAGCTTCTAAGGTGAATTTTATTTGTTTCCAAGGTCGTACAATCTGTGTACAGCCCCAGTGCACGATTCTTGAAAAAATATTCAGGTTTTTTATATTTATTTTCCTAAATGCGAAAAAAAAATCATTAATTTTTTTGAAAAAAAATCAAATCAAAGTTTTTTTAACAAAAAAAAAACATATGCAATTTTTTTTTAAGAAAACAAAAAAAAAATTTGAGGCTTTAAAAGCATAAAATATCCGACAGCCTTTAAAACATCCGGTGACCCACAAAATCCAACGGCTGTCTCTGAATTTTGTGCATGCATTGAGGAATATTCCTCAAGATTCTAGTTTTTAACTGGAATATTCTTTAGATGGCCATCAAATTTTTTGCAGGGGGGGCAATTTTTTGCTCCAACGGCCAGATGGCCATCAATTTTTTTCATGTGAAGTGCCAACGTCAGCATGACATCAGCGATTGTACGGCGCTCAAAGCCCCCTCCTAGCCTTGATTTTCCCTAAAGGAGCACTTTTTTTTCTTTTTGGCATAACTTGGGCATACGGTATCAAAATCGGGCAAATGAGATATTGCCAGAAAGCTGGTTCTGGGCACTTTCTAGTGGTGTAGGTTATTTTTCAGTATTTTTTGGTTTATCTGCATTTATTTCTGTTTGAAGTTATATGTTCATTTTTGGCTTTCGAGCTCATAAATTTTTGCCACAATCTCTGATTTTCATCTTCTTTGCAGCGTTGGAAAGGTATTGAGGAGCTCTATTTTGCTATCCATGCACTTTTTTTCTATATCTGTCCCAAGTTTATTGTTATTCCAGATTTGTTCCGATGGGTGTTTTGGAGATTACTTAGATGTTTTGGCAGTTGGAAAGGTGAAACTTGAATATTTGTACTTCATTTCAATACCACATCATTTTATTTTCTGTTTATGCACATTTAGCATTCTCTCCTTTTACAATCATTGGGTTATTGTAATAAATGAACTGAGATAAAGTTCCATCAAGGGGGTTTCTTGCATAATAAATCTGATTAGAGTGTAGTTTTCACTTTGATCTCCATCTTGTTTTGATGGCAACTCACATGGGTTATCTGGTTTCCTAGTTTCTTTTGGCCACATTTTTTGCTATTGCTTGACACATATCGGATTCATTGGTTCACACTTCAGTTGAGAGATTATGTTTCTTGATCCGCATTGGTTCAAATCCTTCTCAGTTTGAGGGCCATGTTTTTATGGTTAATGTTCTAGAGTCTTCATGGTACTCCTTCCCATGGAAGCGTTTTAGTCATAGTTTGGCATCGACATCGAGATACACGGTTTCTAGATTATGTCATCATTTCATCTACTATTTCTTCACAGATTCTAGGGTTGTTCCATTTTGTGAGTTTTCCAATGTTCTGTGGCATCGGGTCTGCTGTCACATTATTATGATTCAGTTTTTGGTTTTAGTTGTAGATAGAAGTATCTTTCCTTGCTTTTTGGATTGTGGTTCCAGTGTTACTCCATAGTGTTCTTCCAGTGCTTCTTTGCAATAGTCATCTTATTGTAGGGGGGTTTTGTCCCACTGGGTTTTCCTTCTCTACCTCATTATTGCATTTGTACTTGGGTACCTGATCAGGCCTTGTTATCGGGACCCATTCATGCTTTCTTGCATTCATCTTAGTTTTTAGGTGCATGCTTTGTTAGTCTCCCTAAGTTGCACTTATGGGGGGGTGTTAGTGTAATTAATATTTAATTACACTTGCATAACTTTACTTAGGTAATATTTAATTCCTAGGTTATAGGTTGTCATCATTATCTTATTGAGCTATCTTGTTGCTCAAGATAAGATTAGGGTTATGCATCTTTGCTTTTATAAAGAAAATAATTATCATGTAATTATTGAATTCCTGAATAATATTATTTTGCATATCTTCTTGCAAAGCTTTTGCTTTTTCTGATTTTCTCTTATGTGGAAGGCTTTTCTGGTTTGCATTTCAAATCTTGGTTTCTAACAATTATTGCCTTATATTCAACATTTATTTGTTGTTATTTCTAAATATAATTGATTATAATGTATTCCTCACATCTTTGTTGATTCTGTCTATTTTTTTACCCTAATTATTATCAAATACCTTTGGTGTTTATTTTTCTTTTTTTTTGGTTTTCCAACTTTCAACAATAAATTCATCTGAAAACAATTTTAAATATTTAGATTCCTTATTTAAAAATCAAAATTTATATTATTTATAGCTTTAGGTAAATTATAACATAATAATTATGTTTTGAATTTTAAGGGATCTTATTTTTGTTGATATTGGAATAATTATTTTTATTAGATAAGCACTTTTGATTAGAATTATGAATTGAAAGATGGTTTTGAAAGGACCCTAAAGCCTTATACAACAAGAAAGAGCAAGAAAAATATAAGATTGAAACCTACAAAGAAATAATCCTTAAGAATGGAAAGTCCCACCAAGAAACAAACAACAATTTCATAGTAAAGGGAGAGCCAAAACAACAATCATGGAGGTTTGAATCTAAACCTCACCAATGAAATCTTAATTGAATTCAAAGTTTGACCTATGAGGGGCACCATCCTACATTTTTTTTAAGTTGTGGGCACAACCAAAGGACTCATAAACTCAACATCTAATTTTATTTTGTCTTTAATTTGAGACCTTTACGCATTCCTTATGAGGCCTAGAATAGTAGTGTCTAAGTCCTTCCCTTCATTCCTCACAAAAGACCACTCTTTAATCTCTAAATCACCTTCAACATTCTAAATCTCTTTTGCATGAATAGAAGAAGGAATGATACTTCTTTTCTAAATATGGTGTTTTTTGATATCATGGTACAAATCAAAGAAATGTCCGTACTTTTGGTAATTGAGGCAATGAGGACTAATAATAGATTTTTTGCTCCCAAAAACTAAGTTTGGAATAATTTTATGTTGTTTGTTAGCACCTTATTAATATCAACATCCACATAAAATGTGGGAAAAAGTGTTATCTTCCTTGATATGATGAAATTGAAATAGTTTTTATCTTACTTGATAGGATGAAATTTTTGAAGTTGGTCTCTAATTGAAGTCTATGTGAAAGTTCAAAAATGTCACATTTGTATAAAGGAAAAAACCGACATTGATCTAGTTTTTTAATTCAAACCACTAGAAAATGACATATACTTTAAGTTTTGAAATGATATAAACTAATGAGATTTATATTTTTTTAGTGTATTTTATGATTATATATTTTTTAAATTACAAAAAAAAAAAGATTTTTTTTGTAAAATTTACTTTATAATTTAATTATTGATAAAATGTTGAAAAATAATGTTAAGTGGGATGTTAATCTTTATATAGTAGTTTTTTCTTTAATTTTTTAATTTATAATTATTTTGATATTAATAAGAGGGATTGGAAGGGATCGAACCCTTATATAACAACAAAGAGAAAAGGTAGATGAAAAATGTACCACGAGAAATGAGACAAACCAAACTTCTCAACCAAACCAAAAATAGTGAGGAGCAACTGCAACCAAGATGCAAATAACAACTACAAAAAATGATAAAGCTATGACCCTCGAGTCCCATTTAGAAAATACCAAACCTTTCTCTAATTCACCTCACCAAAAACTCTAGCATGGGTTTGGGATAAATATTTAGGAAGACCTTTCTTCCTCCTTCTAACAACACTCTAGGATATAGTATCCTCCAAGTCCTCATAATAGGGGGAAGTGATAGGGAATTCCTCCCTAGAGAGTCCATGATTGTCCAAAGAAGGAATCAAATGATGAGGTGAAAGGTGACCCTCCACCACATGAGTAATTTGAAGCCAAAGGAAAGTAGGCTGTGATATTAGAGTACTTGGTTCTCCAATAGGGTTTGAGGGAGTATAAGAAGAATGGCATGTTAGAGCTGCATTAAAAGATACATAATCATTTTCAAGTATTTGTAGTATATATTCTTCTATTGTGTGATTTTTTTAATTGTAGGGTCTAATAGAATGATCTTTGCCCTCAAAGAACAAGAATCAAGGGAATATTTTGGCTCAAGAGATCAAATTGGCATGTGCATATCTATCTCAAATTGGATAATTTTTTCTTGAATTTTAAAAGTTTTTTTTTAGACTACGTGAATTGGGTAGCAATGACCCCTATAAACCGGGGAGTGCCCCTGGTAAAATTTCTTTAACAACATGATCAAGGAAAAAGTAAGCACGGCTGATGCCCTCCCGCACCATGGGGTGGGAGACTACGACCAACCTCCCGCAATGTGAAAGATTTAGCCAACCGAGCTAGGGTTCCAACCCAATTTTAAAAGTTTTTTCAAGGACATAATTGAGCTACTACAATTTAGTTTTGGGGTAATTTGGAGAATATTTTAGGAAGTTATTGTGAAATTAAGGTTTCTAAAAAAGTCACTCTCAAGGCCACAAAGCAACAATTTCTTGGAGATTTTTTTAGAAACGTGAGATCTAGGCCCAAGTAAGTTACAATAAAAAAATAGATTTTTTCATTAAGTTAAGATGAAAACTATTTGGTGGCATCATGGCAGGGGCTTTAACAAGAGGCAAGGGGAGGAAACCCATCACTTGTGCAAAGAATCCAAAAAATGAGGATTCATTAATAGCAGAGAGGGATACCATAACTATGGATTATATAAGTCAAGAGACCAAGAAGATGAAGGATCAAATATTGACAAGAGTGGATGCAAAAATAGATCCTGTGACAAGGCTCAAATGAATAAGTTGTAACCAATGTTATAAATATTCTAAACCAACAAATTTACACCTCAAGGCTTGGAAAGAAAATATGCCTTCTAAGGGACATGATGCTTTTGGGTTTGATTTAGATCTAAAAATGGATCATCACCCAAATAATTATATGGCTATGCACTTCACACTAGTGATGGATATACAAGAAGAATAAGATTCAAAGGTACCTACATTAGAAAATCTATGGGTAATTATAGATGAGTAATCAATAGTTTCTAGAGATGTGCCACAAGGATTTTCTCCCAAGGTAGATCATGATCATGTCATTCAAATTGTAGCAACTCACTAGCCACCATCCATTACCTCTTCCTTGAGTGTGTACTCAAAGGTTAGAGAAATATGAGAACACATTCAACACTAGAAAGAGGTTCTCTTTAGCCTCAACGAGAATAAGGAAAAGGCATAGGACATAAGAAGAGGAAAGTGAATCAACATAGAATTTTGACACAATCAATGATATCTAAGCCAAATGTAGAGGGAAGACTCATCTTTGAGCCTGAGTTAATTTTTCAAACATGCATAAAGAAGCTTCAAACTAGGAATATCATGAAATAATTAAATGGAAGTGTGTGCATGTCAAAGTTGTCACATAGGAAGAATATTTTATGTAGAATAATTCATAATTGATTAGTATCAAGGACAAAGCTTATGTGAAGATGGGGCATGTTATGGCCTTAATCCTATAGTGTGCATAGGATTATGGATAGTTTTCTTGTGGCTATCTTAATTCTTAATTAGGTTATATAATCATTAATATAGTCTTATATAAGTAGTTAAGTTGACTTGGGTAGGGTATAAGGCATACGTATGATATATATAGAAAGTAGATGTTAGTTATCATGAGAAAATTGAGTAATGTGTTCTTATTAAAAACTATTGGACATATCCCCCTTGAAGTGATTAGAAATTTTCCCTTTGAACTAACATATTATTATCAATTATTTGTTGTTACATATTTTTATTATATTCTTCTAGTGTGCAAGTTGTTTCATTATAGATAAAAGGGTCATGTTCAAGGTGGATACAATGGTGAATGTTTTAGATGTTTTAATGAAGCTTATGAGCATGTAAATAATTTTAAATGGTATAGGATGGTTATGGGGATCATCCCCCATCATTAATTCACCATGTTGAGTACCCCTTATGATTCTTGTCGTATACACAAGAAGTGGGAGATTGTTAGGACTAGGGGACTAGCTGTTGTTGCACCTTGCAAAACCAAGATCTAGTTGTGATTATTTAATGTTTAATTTTTTAAAATATTATGTCCACATGGAAAAGGATGTTGCACTTGGATGGAATCTTGAAATTGAACCATATTTAACACTCTCTACCATGTGTTTATTGGTCTTATGATATTTGTAATCAATCATTGAATAGAAGTGGACTTGATGAATAGTATCTTTGGCTAGCTATTTATCTTTGGCTATGCATAATACATGAGTATAATAATGGCCTTATGTTGGAGTGCTTGGGAGATACATTTAGACCCCTTTGTCATAAGTGTCAAACAAGTCAAATAGAAGTCAAATGGAAAAGTTACTTTTGGGGGAAGGTGAATTAAATGTGGACCACTTGGGGTTGAGTTTGGTTCATGCTTTTGGAAAATAGTTATTGATTCTTAGGTCTCCTTGGCCTATATATGTGGTTTGGGATAAAGATAACATGTTCAATTGTATCCAAAGTTGTACTAGCAGAATTCCTCCAAATTTGGAGTATAAACCTCGATTAAATTATAGGAGACCTTCATAATGTATTTGTAACCTTGTAGTTTGTTGATTAATATAGGTGATTATGTTGGTGATTTTAGGGATGACAAAAGTAGCTAACCGAGATAAAAAATAACACACAAAAATAGAGAATAATATTTATTTAGAAATATGGAATTTACTTACATGTAAGAGGATCCTCAAATACGGAGCTCACCACAATAGATGCAAGCTACAAAAATTACGGAGAATACCACTTGTTAGCGACGTCGATTTTTCCCCAAAATATCTATAAAATTGAGAAAATCCTGCCCACTGCTTTAAGTCTCTCCTTTTCCCTTTTGGAGCCAAACAACATTCACATTACCAGGTGATTTTGTGTTAATGGTTTGGGTACTTAAAAAAATCTGGTGAAATTCAAAAATTGAGTCCTAATTCAAAAATTGGCAGTTTTCAAAAAAATGACCAACTTC